>KN833001.1:463527-474116 GCA_000827315.1 Piloderma croceum F 1598 | reverse complement strand
GCTACGCGCCAGACGCCGTCTACTATGAATCTGACGTGGTGCGTGCCGGGCTGGAGAGGGATCGTGGTGGACCATTTTTTTGTGGATGGTGGTTGGCTATTTCACGTAGTGTAGTTAGAAGTCACGTTAATAGATATATGAGGGGGGGGTTGCGCACTCGGGTTCCATCATATGTCGACCCTTCCAATCGTTATCGCCAGCCCTGGCGAGGACGACTCTCCTCCCACCACCTTCCCATAGTATCTTGGTTGGAATAGGCTCCTTGGCTTCCTCAGCAGCCTTTACCTTTTGTACAGAAAGATCGTGCGCCTGATCACCGATATCCTCCTCTTCTATGTCCCCAAACTCAGCCCGCGCGAGTTCCTGCTCGGCTTTGAAGAGAGCGATGGGGATGGTGGAGTGTACGGTGTCTGGTACGAAGGCGGGAGCGGGGGCTTTCATGCGCTGCTGTGCTGGTGGGTGAGAATGGTTGGTAAAGGAACGAGTAGAGTTGTACTGTATAGGAGCGCCACGGATGAAGCGTGGATCTCGTTCGGGGTAGATGGGGATATGGGTGGACGGCTCTACGAGGGCAACATCGGGGAGCTGTTCGCGGCCCGGACTGGGGTAGGGGTTGGGGAGCGGGGAGGTGGTGGCCGGGATGGGGATGGGGATGGGGGACGATATATAGGCAGCGCCGCCGCCACGCCGGCCGTATGGGCCCTGCGGGGACTGGGAGGAGGAGGACGGGGCAGAGAGACCTAAGGAAGCCAGATCGGGGAGTTCGAGGGATTTCTTTTTGGTGCGCAGGGATCTGTGTGGGACAGGGGAGGCGGCGGAGTCGTTGGGGGACTGGGAGCGGAACGGGGACTGCACTCGTCTGTCTTTGAGGCGTGGGTTGGACGGGTTCGAGGAAGACTGGCCCATGTCGGTCGTCGTCGATGCACTGGTAAGGTCGGAAGAACTGGGCCAGTCAGCTGGGCCCCACCATCCCTGTTTGCGGCTGTTTGCTGCCAGTGGCCCAACGTCACTTACTTACTGCGTGTTCTCCCCGGGTTCCCTTCCCAATCCCAATCTCTTATGTCTCAGCTTATGATATCCTCGTCATTCACATCCCCAGTAAAAAGAAGCAAAACTAAATCAGAGCAAGCACCACCTAGAAGATCCCATTTTTGACCCCGCCCATCGATCTGGTCCCTTTTCGCCTTTCTCGGCCAACTCGCTCGTTTCTCGAACAGGCGAAAAAGAAAAAAGAGCCCGTACAAAAACATCCTTATGACTATGCAGCTGCATACTATCCGCGCTTTTCGCTAACTGATAATCCAACTCCGCCGTAATCGTTACTTCTGACTCCTGCTTCTTTCACCTCAGGGCACGGAAACGACCACGTCAGCCCCCTTACACCCTTGGGCGTAGCTTCCCAGAAGAGTCAAGACGGCTACAGCACCTACATGATGGCAAGAAGCAAAAGAAGCAATCTAATCACTGATTTCAGTTGCGTTTCGGAATTCCGCGTTGCTTTTGCGTTCCTGGTGGGGGCTCTTTCCGGACGTTATAGCTTATTGGACGGATCGTCGTTTTTCTCTCTCTTTCTCGAAAGTCAAGACGTACATACGACTTCACACGGGTCTGTGTCACTCTATACCTACTAAACCCTTTTCCGCCAAGCCAAACCCTTCATTTAATACCTTAATTCAATTCAATTCATTTAGACCCTACCGCCGGGACCCTGGCCCTATCCACTCCTCGGTACCAATTACCACTTAATACAAAACTGACAACTGATGACAAGCAACAGACAGACAGACAGCGAAGCTTTGACATTGTTCCCATCTTCCCCTTCCCTAGCCCTTCCCTTCCCTTCCTAGCCTTCGCTTCGTTTCGTTTTCGTTAGGGTTTGGGTTTAGGTTCCCGCGCTATCAATTGACGTAGGGATCTACGCCCCCCACCTGTTGGCTATTGACGTACGTATATGGATGGGTGTGGTTGGGTGGTTGGGTTGTGGCCCATCAGAACCCCGCCGGCCATCTTGTCACCGGATCGGGGTTGACTGACATACTGACAACTATGATATTAACATTTAATGGAAGAAAGAAAAGAAGAAAAAAAAACGACCCACCCGCCAATTGTGCCCTATTCGATTATGTTAATCATCATCATCATCTCTTCCTCTTCCTCTTCCTCTTCTCACTTCCCACCCATCCCTCTTCTCACCCCTTCTCACCTTCCCACCCTTGTTCCTTTTCCTTTTCCCGCTTCTTCTTCTTCTTCCAATGTTTCTGATGGGGCATCTATCTATCTGTCCGTTGTCATTGAATGTCTGTTCTCTAGAACTCTAGATCTCGGCATTATCCATGTTTCGTGTTCGTGTATTCGTGTTCGTTATCACCTGCCCTACCCAGCCCAACGTATAGGGACCCCTCGCCGTTTTAGGCTTTCCTTATTTCTTATTTCTTATTTCTTATTCTTTCTTATTGTTTATATTATTCTGCTTTTAGCGCTGCTTTCTCGTTCGTTCTCTGGCTTCTTTGGGTTCTCTCTACCTTTGGTTGAGTGGTTACCCATATCACATTGAGGTAATTATGCGTACACTTTGGCGCCCAGGGACATGATGGGAAGTTAGTTGGGTAAGGGACCTGGGTGCTTACTTGGGCTTGGTTCTCGAATGGATCCGCAATCACATAATTTACATAATCCCCTCCCCCCCTCCCCCCGCCGCCGCATCAAAATCAAAATCAAAATCCACCATCTCTTTTTCTTCCTGGTTTCGTTTTGCGAATATACTTACTTGGACAGTGACAGGACAGGATGACTTCACCCCACCCCACCCACACCCGCTCCCTCTCGGAAGCCGTTTTCCGGCCCACTGTGCATGTACTTGACGGCTGTCATGTATGTATGCCGAGCAGCCGATGATTGGGGGCTTTTCATCTCTTGCTTTTGTTCATCCATCCATCATTCACTTTTTTTTTTTGAGTTGGACAGATATCAAAAAGTATGCGAAGGTAGAGCGCCTCGGGACAGGTGGAGGGTCTAGGCCTTTTGTCAACTGCCCTTTTATATTTATTTTGTCCCTTCTCGTCTATTGGAATTTCACTCTCACGAAGACAAGTCACCATACCACAGGACTCTAAACAAGGAACCCGCCTAGGGAAGCGCACCAAGCCGAAACCTCTTTGGGTCCCCACTCACGCTCTCCGTACTCGGCCACTTTCTAATATATTCTCAGGTCAGTACTCATCCACATGTATCCTCTGAAGAAGCCGAGGCTCTTCGTTGATCCCTAACGTCAGATTAAGTTGTCATGATCGCAAGAAGGTTATAGTTGTATCTGGGTATGTTGATGATCTATCTACGCTGCCGCAGCAAGCTTCCATTCCATTCCATCGTTTATGAACCTGGGTGTGTGCTGATGATCCAATCACATCAGCGATATTAAATAAATAATAGGTGCTCGTATCGATTTCGATTTCGAACGGGATACTCCGGTGTTTTTGAGGGGCTTGACCGAACCGTAATCTTGTGTCCGTGCGCATATATACACGGTAAGGTACCCGTTTTATGGCTTTGTGGTATACGGTAAGGGGGATCTACAAGATCAGTGAACTATGATGATCGGAGATCAAGGGTCAAGCAGATGTTATTCTCCAAGTAAGCTGATTTTTTGATTATTTTTTTTGCGTGATCACAATATAATCTATTTGTTTGTTCAGGCTCTTCTTCAGTTCGAACCAAGGCGTACTCGCTGCCAACGGGACGCACGCAAGAGAAAGTTATCAACAAGTTGTCAAAATACTACAGACAGATACTTCGAGACGCCCAATCACCCCTCTTGCCCCACCAAGCCGAACCTTGGGTGTCTCCACGCTTCTTCGACCATACCAGGGATGATTTCGTACTTCTGAAAGAACGCCGAGCAACGGCGTTGATCGCTGGCGTCAAATTAGGTTGTGGCCAATTGTACGAAAGATCCAGAGCCTAGGGGTATTGTGCGGCTACCATCATTACCACCACCACTACCATATTGCCGTAGTCTCCATTCCACCTCAGTGGTTGGTGAGCTGGTGTCGGATAATCGGCAATAGGGTTGGGTCGGTTAAGTGAACCAGTTTTTTTTTGGCATCAAATCCGATGGCTTGACGGATGCTCCGCTGTTTGAGGGCTTGGAAGGGTGTGTATGTGCACTTACATATACGCGCTCGTCCGAGTGTTCATTCTCTTGCCTGTGTATTGTATGTGGTATGGAGGAGGGTTTTACACATCAGGCGACTGCTTACCGGGGATCAAGATCAAGCAGACGTGTACAGGATTCTAGGGTAAGCAAGGTCGTTTACGTACCCATTGTATTCGTTTATGATTCTCTCATAGCAAACCATTTGAACAAGCATGCATGCTATTACCAGAGCGTTCTCGTTTGTGATTCAGACGAGGATGAATTGGTCACTAGCCATAGCTTCGTTACATCGCATCGCTAATGCACCGTCCTACCGCTAGATCGAAGAACAAACTTCTCTCTGCAGTTCACAAGATATCCTACAAGCATGTACAGCTACCTTGACGTCAGTCAAGCCCTTCGCAAACACGATCGATGGGTTTGTGATCCACGAGTGCCGCGCATGGCTTATGGCGCTCAAGATGCTGGTCCCCCGGCCACCAACGCTATCCAGTAATCTAAACGCCTAAATTGACATATCGTTTGTTCGGTGCTTTTTTCAATTGGTAGATTCGTCCCTTGCTACTACATGACTCATTTCTACAGCTATCAACATCCACCCGCCTCGTTGTTGGCACTTAGGCTATTTCTCTCCTGCGTTTGAGGTCAAGAAGTTGACGTGGATTCGCAGCCTTGGAGGTTAGTGAGGCCGGGTTGAGATCGTGACTAATCGTTTATGATGGAAGATATAGGCGGCCTCGTGTATGTTGAGGTGTGTCGATTGCCGAACGCAACGAGGCAACTTTACATCCCATCAATCAGCGGATTCTGTTCCCGCATTACGCGATGATTCGGGGAGATCTGACCCAGAGCCGTAATGCGGACGCAAGAGCGATGCTGATGTACCTACAGAAAACCTACTGTACCATTTCGACCGGGTGTTCAGTCACTGGTCACAAGCGACCTTGAACTGAACACCAGATACGTTTTGTCACGGATCACAAGACCCATTGAACAGCGTCCCAAAGAAATCACTGAAATTTACCGAAAATATTTATTACAATAGTTTTGGCATTATTTAATTAAAATCCGGGGATATTATTCTTACATGAACGGTTTTAGATGTTCCTTTGTTGGTGGTTGTTCTGGCACTGTCGGACACGCTGGGTATTGCTTCCCAAGATGCCTCGAGGCTCCGGATATTACTTTTTTTTTCTAAGATCGGTTTCGGAGATCTTCAGCGCCCTAGCATTGAACAAGAAGTGTTCAGTGTCACGGGTCACAGCCAGCGCTGAACTGAAGACAAGATACAAGTTCAGCGTAACGTGTCACACCCTCTGAACACCCGGTCGAAATGGTACAGTAATAGAAAATCACGAATATCTATGAAGAAGGCCAAACCGTACCCAACAATGTGCACAGCCTCCGTGCACGCCACTGGTTCGGATGCTAAAATATTACAACAATTAAGGGCGGATCTTCTTTGATCTACAACATGGCAGACTCGTGAGTCATTTTACTCTTCGACCACGGAACCGAGTAGTTTAGCAGATCTGACAGCGGTTAGTATATATAGAGATGCTGGATATATGACTCATTCTGTTTTTTCTTTTCTTTTCTTTTTCATTCTTGACAGAACGCACGTTGAACTTACAATGAATTCCGATACCGATCTCGAGCCTGCGTCTCCTGAGGAAGTTGGTGGGAATGATCAGACACGTATGAATATTTGGTTGTTCGTCCTCATTATCGCTTATAATATTCGTTACAAAGTTGCCGCTGAAATTGTGATCACATCGGAACTGGCGGCTCTTTTCCAGTCTTTAGGGCAGTGTCTCGATCTTCGTGACAAATACATGGCCAAGTCTCTCCAACGCCTGGGCGACAATCCAAGGGACTACGACGGCCATTTTACGGGATTAGACGACGGGATAGCAGATGTTTCGACTGTTCGTCCTGACTCTAAGATCGGAACAAGCCAACCATCGTCTTCGCCGTTCGAGCCCTGGAAAATATATCCTGCTCCTCCACCGCCTCAGTGGTACAGGACAGATACGGAGAAGGTGGTTCCCGTCGATGGCAATAATCCTTATCGTGCAACAAGCGAGTTTGTTTACGAGGACTGCTCCATCCCTGGCTCTCATAATTTGGACTTTGCTATCGATGAGACAGGTATTTTTCAAGTTTACGAAGACGTGCAAGGTGACTCTAGCCTCTATCAAATGTGAATTCGCTGAATCATGCTGCGTCAGCCGAAGATAAAAAACCTCTTTACAATGTGCCAAGCCTCCAAGAGTACTTCGTGGATTTAGACTTCGTTCTCAGAACTGTAATGAAAGGCCCGGCTAAGAGTTTTGCTAGTAGGCGGCTCAAATACTTGTCGTGCAAGTTTACCATGTATGGTCTGTTGAACGAGTTCCAAGAATTGGCGGACATGAAGGTAAGTCAGACTAGGAGTCTTCTTGCCATACTTCGTTCCTAACCAGATTCTTGCACAGAGTGTGCCACATCGGTCTGCTTCACTTTCTGACTAATTCCGATGTCTTCTCATTGATTTACAGTGATTTTTACAACTTGAGGAAGGTTGATACCCATGTCCATCACTCGAGTTGCATGAACCAGAAGCATCTTCTCCGCTTCATCAAATCGAAAATGAAACGTAGCCCCAATGTGAGTTTTTGTCTAGTCAGAGATTTATATATATGAAAATTTTGTTCAGGACGTGGTCATATCTCGTGATGGCACGGAACTAACTTTGGAGCAAATATTTCAAACCCTTAACCTCACCGCGTACGATCTTTCTATCGATACTCTCGACATGCATGCCCACCACGAGTTCCATCGGTTCGATAATTTCAATCTGAAGTATAATCCTATCGGCGAATCTGGACTTCGAGAAATCTTTCTCAAGACAGACAACTATATCAAGGGACGTTATTTGGCCGAGCTCACCAAAGGTACTTCCTTTACGTTTCGCTAAACAAACCATACGCTCACGATGTGTTT
Organism: Piloderma croceum F 1598; assembly: GCA_000827315.1. NCBI lineage: Eukaryota > Fungi > Basidiomycota > Agaricomycetes > Atheliales > Atheliaceae > Piloderma > Piloderma croceum. The sequence continues at coordinate 466,978 of KN833001.1, read as the reverse complement.
CAGAAGTGATGACGGATCTTGAGCACAGTAAATACCAGGTCAGGATCTGAACCTCCTCAGAATCAAAATGCATATCAACTCACTTGCAGCTACAGAACGTCGAATGGCGACTTAGTATTTACGGAAGAGCGCCAAACGAATGGGACAAACTCGCCAAGTGGATTGTTAACAACAAATTATTCTCGCACAATGTCCGCTGGCTCATCCAAGTTCCCCGTTTGTACGAGGTCTACAAAGCCAACGGTTCTATTGAAAATTTTGAAGACATTGTTAAAAGTAAGCTTGCGTTCGACCTTCGTGGATTTATATTAAATTTAGCCTGCTGGAGATGTCTTCCAACCCTTGTTCGAGGTGACGAAAGACCCGTCGTCTCATCCCGAGTTGCACGTCTTCCTTCAACGCATCGTCGGTTTTGACAGCGTCGATGATGAATCCACGGCTGAAAGGCAAATGCATCACACACACCCGCCGCCGTATGCTCGACGCTGGGTTGCAAAAGAGAACCCACCTTATTCATACTGGTACACCTTTCTTTCAAACATCGCGGCAAAATGACTGACCATTTCTACACACCCTCCCAGGATTTATTACATGTACGCGAATATGGCAAGTCTAAATAACTGGCGTCGTGCACGAGGCTTCAGTCAGTCCCATCTTCACTATATGCCGTAGTTTCTCAACTTGATTTACTCTCCAGACACATTCGTATTTCGCCCACATTGCGGAGAGGCAGGAAGCACCGACCATCTCGCTTCAGCCTTTCTTACTTCACATTCCATTTCGCATGGCATTGTCTTGCGAAAATTGCCAGCACTCCAATACTTGTTCTACCTGAAACAGATCGGCATCGCAATGAGCCCTTTGAGCAATAATGCGCTTTTCTTGACCTTTGAACGAAACCCGATGGCGGAATTTTTCAAAATTGGGATGAATGTGAGCTTAAGTACGGATGCGCCCCTTCAATTCCATTTCACGAAGGTATATATGTCTTTGGATTGTTTTAGTTTGTTCATTTTTGATCGTTATTGTTCAGGAACCACTTCTAGAAGAGTACAGCGTAGCAACTCATGTGAGACACGACTGCATATGTCCGCCAATATATAATGCTTACCATGTAGCAGATTCTCAAATTGCCTCAGAGTTCGCTCGCGGAGCTTGCTCGCAATTCCGTCATCCAGAGTGGCTTTGAAATGGAAATTAAAAGACACTGGCTAGGCGAGCAGTGGTATCTTCCTGGCGCAGCTGGCAACGACATCGACAAGGTCTATTCATTTTTATCCGCGGAGTTTTGCGATACTAATCTTTGGAACCTTCAAGACCAACGTGCCGAACATTCGTCTTCAACACAGGCACCGAGTCCTGGTGGATGAACTCGCTATGATCTGGGCTAACAACGCTGCCCGAAATTATGAACTCCATCCAGGAGTGGTTCCCAGTTCGGATACCGTAGCAGCTCGTGCTATGGCTGAGCACACTTGACGATGTGGCGAGAACCGCGGTACCGTTCAAATATAGAGTATTAATATTGTGCAAAAATATCATTTCACAAAGATGGAGGCGCACAGCCACAAGCGCGGCCTCCCCCAACAAAATATCATCTTCATTACCAGCTTTATCTTCTGATCATGCAAAAAGTACAGCTGCTCTGGCTAGTTTGCGGAATGACGCTGGTTACAAGCTCTTTTACCTTATCTCATACGATGGATAGGCGAGGGGGTTGTCAGTGTGTTGAAAAAGGGAGTACAATCCGAAAACGACAGCAAAGTCCTCGAGGTCTTAATCGATGTGATCAGCGCCATTATGGAAAATAACACCTTGTTTGTGGAACCTTATGTGAGTGGTATTTTTTTCTTGTCGCAGATACTTCCTCCCTAAATCTATTCACATAGCTGCACCAAATCACCCTCCCAATACTCTCTACCCTCCTCCATTCCTCGCTTCCCCTATCCCACGCAACACATCTCCGCACATCAGCATCCCAAACCTTATCTCGTCTCCTTACTCAACACTCAACTACATATCACCACGGATAATGAAGACGCTCTGGATAGCGCTTATCTCGCCTGCAAAAAGCAAAGGGACACGCGAAGGAGCAATTCGTTTGTTTCATTTCCTTCGACTTCGGTTGACGGTAAGGCCAGAAAAACTTTCAAGGGAGTTTGACCGTAAGACATAATGATCTGGAAATTTCTATACGGATAGAACAGAAGACGGAAGAGATACGGAAGGTACCTAGCATGACCATGTTCACCTTCGCAGACTTTGCGACATCTCAAAAAACATCTTGATGCCGACCCCATCCGCCCTCACTAGCCCAATACCGTCAAGTTTCTTGCATCACGGTTCCATCGTCTGAGATTTCGACGAACGTGCTTCGCTTGAGCATCCCCGCCATTTCCTCGGAAACGACATCTACGCAGTCGCTATGGCCCTCAAATTGCACATGGAAAACTTTGCCACCCCCTTTTGCCAATCTAACTTCGATGATTTCATACAGCAGACCATCGCTGTCCCCTTCGTCCCCGCCATCCTCTTTACCCAAAATAAATTGTTTTCCTAGGAGCGCAGATGGGTCCTTTTGGAAGCCTTCTAGCCTTTTGTCTGTGACTTCGCGATTTGACGGGGTAGGGGTGAGTCGCGTCAAGAGATTGGGGATTGGGCCCGGCACTGGATGGACTTCATTGCCAGACGCTCTGCAGAGTAATAATGAGACATGGATTTGGCACCATCAATCGCAGCAAGGTACGTACAAGGTTTCGTTACATCTCGCCAAAATCCGGAGCTGGTCCGCTTGGGAGCGCGAGTCGATATTAATAACGCACGCAATAATACCGTGGGCGGCGAAATAGATTTTTACACGACTGACGTGCAATGTTGTCAACTCGGTCGAACAGTTACACAATCCGCCGCGCCAGAAAAACTCACTCATAGATAGAGGTGGGTGTGATCTTACATCTCGCCTCCATTTCTCGGATATATGCACTTCTGTCGATGTCTTGCGGCATCCAAGATTGGCCAGCTTTGGCGACATCCTCCGTTTGCGCATACCTCTCATAGGCTCTTCGACATTCTTCTGGGTCCATCCTGAACGCCTCAGATTGTTCTTCACAGACTTTCGTGTAATGAATTTGCATCGCTACGATTTCTTCAACAGTTAAGCGTGGAGAGCGGGACATCGCTGCCAGTAAATAAGATAATAAGAAAGGAGGTAAGTCGAAGCTATGGTGACACTTAGTCACCGCCACTTTTGTACAACCAAAACTGAACGTGCAGTTTCGGCCCGATTTCTTATTCCTCTAATCAAAGTGCTTCTTTTTATCATAGGATTCAATCCCCCAGAGCGATTCTCTTTAAACTCATTTCCTGGGGAGAAATTATTTTGCACGGGGAGAAATTGGCCATGTGACGTCACACTGCCTAAATATGGTAAATATAGCACGTGCACACCAGC
>KN833001.1:432558-456479 GCA_000827315.1 Piloderma croceum F 1598 | reverse complement strand
ATTTCCTGATATAATTTCAGTTGTTCTTCTGTCTGGATATTTTCTCTGGAGTCTCATACAATATTTCATAAAGTCCTACATCATCTTAAGTGCTCTGGATCTACTTGACAGTATTTACTTTCCTTTTAAATTAGGCAAAACTGCAGTGTAGGGCTGGTTCTCTTGCTGCACTGGAGTCATTAAAAACATTGCATGCAATATATTATGCTGATATGAATTGATAATATTTTTAGGATCACTCAAACAGGCAGTAGAATGTATCACAAAATTAAAATACCATTATAGGAGCCCTATTTGCTCATTTCTTGGTCTCATATTACATATCCAGCTATTTATAGAGCTACATGAGCTCATTTTATATTTTATATTCTATTTGATGCAGAATATATATTAATCAACTATGTTTCAGCCGCTCGCCACCGTGATGCACAGTTGCCACATGTCACGTGACATTGTTTGGCTGTCGTCAGGGGGAGATGTACAACACTTGTGAGTCGACATGTCTGATTTCATATTGGAGATTGAAACCTCTGTGGCTGAAGGTTATACAACTGCCATATGGCTCTGTGGGTGGGGTCTGGATCAATGACTGTGGGTTACTGTAGTAACTGCAGAAGGATGTATGCCATATGGTGAATGAGTGGTGGTGGCAGGGTTGTAAGTGAGGGGGGGGGGGGATTATGGGGATACATGTTGGGAAGTAGGGTAGTAGGGTAGAGTAGTATGTATATATATATGTATGTGTAAGTAAGTAATGGTGATAGTAGTACATTATGTGTGTGGCGATATGGTGGGAAAATGGAGGAAGAGGCATGAAAAAGAAAAGAAGAGAAGGGACAGAATGGAGGAATGAGTCGTGTGAGTTGTCCAACATGGAAGGAAGGAGGGAGATGAGGGTGCAAGTTATGTGTTGTGTCTGGTGAGGGGCCTGTTAAGTAGGTCCAGGATCCAATTCCTCCCCCGCTGTTTATGTCTAGACCATTGGGGATGTCCAAGTCCCCATGAGTGCACTTGAATCTTCCTGTTTTCCCTATGAACTTTAAAGTGTGTTTTTTTTATATGGCTTTTGGATTTGAGAGGAGGGTTGTGAGGGACCTGGAGCCCCTGTGCAATTTGAAAAAAAGGTCACGGTGGTGGCATTCATATATGGGGCATGATAGTAGGAAGTGATGGACAGTTTCGTGTGTGTCTTTGCAAGCTGGGCAGATTGGTGAGTCAGCAGATTTCATGTTGTGGAGGTGTTTATTGAGAGGCATGTGGCCAGTACATAGCTGGATAAGTAGACTGGAGTGTTTGTGTGATATGCTGTCTGCCATTTTTCGGTATTGGTTGGATGGCATGGATGGGTTGATGTGGTGGAGTTTCCACTATTGAGGGGATTCCTGTAGTCCTTGGGCAGCACCTTCAGGGCTTTGACCATTGCTTGTTTGATAGCCAATTTACTGTCCATTAACCCATTGTGGAGTTTGAGAGGGAGTCTGTTGAGGGAACTATTAGCATCACCTTTTGCTGCTCATTTGGCTTGCCTGTCAGCTTCTTTGCTCCCCTCAACATCAAGGTGGCTTGGGATCCAGCAAGTTGTGATGTTGATGTTGCAAAATGTCTTTTTGGACTGAGATACCTTGTTGTGGAGGATGTCAACTAGGTAATGGCTGAGAGCAGGTTTTATAGATTACGTGGAATGAATTGAGGCTTGGTTGTTAATGTACATTGAGACGCAACATCCAATTTAGGTAGTTTAGATGGCACAGCCTTGCTACTGCTGCTGCTGTTGGGTTGGGTTGGGGATAGGCATAGATGCAGAGGTTGTGATCCTTGATTTTGGAGTTCTGTTGTTGTTGGACAACATCAGAGCACTCAGGAGGTGGGGATGTGGTGTTTGTTTGGGTAGTGTTGTGACCTTGTACAGCGCAACAGTCCAAGTGACTGTGAAACAACTATGTACAAAGGTCATCATTGTTATGGCCATCATCTTCATTTTGATTATTTATTATTATCCCCAATACCTCAAAACATGTGCCAATTTGCACAATTATTTTTCTTATGCCACACAGTTGTGCTCAAAGTTGGACCTTGAAACCATACTGGGAGCCCTACAACAGCCTATAACACTGTAGGTTCATCTGTACTTACATGTACTATAGGCAGAAAGGAAGCAACCATTTGGCAGCTGATTGGCACCTTTATTTTCAAGCCCCACCTGATGCTCAAACATTGAACATAACAAATATATGTACCACCTCAGTGAGTAAATTCGTGGAATCATGTCATTGTACAGAGTAAGTAAGATATTGAGAAAACTGTTCTGTATCAATAAAACAAAATTCTACACAAAGTATGTAAACCATGGACTATGTAACAAGATCAAGTTTCAAGACTGCAAAATTGACAAAATATACTTTTTCACTTTCAGTTTGTATGACCATGACCTTTTTACAGTTGGTGCTGTTCCAAGTCTGTTGAGGTCTCTCATCTGGTGGTATCCAAAGTATGTGCCTCCCATCTTGGTCTAAGATCCATTCATCATCCGTATCACAACAGTAGAATTGACATGGTGCAGATGCATCCTGATTTGACCATTGTGGCTTGGTGGCATCACCATTCTTCTTTTGAGAGTGGTGGGCAATGTTGCAAGAGGTATTTATATGCCAACTCTCTGTGCCACTACTATTCCTTGAGAGGGAAACACTTGCATTGGTGGCAAATGAGATCTGCACTTCCACCTGTAATTGCCTGTCAAATTTGAAATTGGCAGGACATCCTTTGCTTTCCAGATCCCATAGTTTCATATAAAATGATGATAGAGAAGCCAATTGACTGCCATCGGGAGACAGTGCAATGTGGAGCATGTTGTTGTCTACAGCGATGGACTTGTGAAGACGAGTGTGGGGATTCCATATATGTACTGTACCGTTATACTTGAGAAATGCGACGAATGATAAGTCCAGCGAATATGCGATTGATTGAAAGTCGGTGACCGGACATGTAAACAAAGATTGACCGGTAGTCGCTTCCAAAATGTTGACTCCCTTCTCGGATTTCAATGTTACCAGCCATCCATCTGGTGAGAAGAATACATTGCGTATTTTGTCGTGCACATGAGTAGAAGCTCTATAGTGGTTGTACCCTGCATCTGTCTTCCAGATCTTCAGAAATTTGCCACAGATCGAAGCGACGCGGGTTCCGTCAGGTGAAAATGTGGCGTGATCACCATTATAGTCGATACTCCCCATACGCGTAAGCGTGTTCGTGGTTATATCCCATATGCCTCCCGAATTCCCGCTTGCAAGCAGAACCTTGCCTCCGTCAATAGAAAATCGAGAATGTGTTATGTTGTTAGACCTGATGACGTGGATGATATCACCAGATTGTGAATCATATATGTTCACGGTGCCGTTGGTAGAAGCCACTGACAAAAGGCCTCGCGAGGATGTGATAGCAGTCACTCGGTCGCAGTATTGAGTAAATATCTTCAGGCACGTTTGTTTCCGGACATCCCATATGCGGACTGTAAGGTCATGTGAGGCAGAGATGACTTGGTTCCACATTGCCAGCCAACAGACATCTGTCACTGCTTTTGAATGGCCCCGAAAAATGCAGTCGCAGCCACCCGATAATATGTTCCAGATTCGAGCAGTCCCGTCATGATGACCAGATGCAATCGTGGTGCCACAAGATGAGAAGGCGAGCGAATAGGTAGAACCGCCCACGTTCCGTTTAAATGCTCGGTACATCGTGCCTGTCTGTATATCCAGGACATTTATAGTCTCACCCCAATACCCAAACGCAAGGAAACCATCGTCAGGTGAGAAAGCGACAGAGCATATGAACGTGTCCTCGTCAAAAGTAGCTCGGTTCACTCCTGTCATGGCATCGAAGACTATCACACAGTATTCTCCATGAACAGCAATTAAAGCACCGCTGGGTGAAAATATCACTGCTTTCACATGCTTGCCTACTGCCATTGGAATGATTCTAGTGCAAGTATCCCAAGTGGGACCGACTGCGTTGACCAGTTGTGTCTCGGTCATCAATTCGCCCTTGTATAGCTGCCTTGTGGGTGAAGATGCGGGAGTCCAAGGCAATGCAGAGTGATATATGTGCATTGCAGACTGCTTGATGCCATCGAAGGACCGTAGTATAAATCTCTCGCAATCGTCAATCAAATCCGATAGGTCTTGATCGGGATTCTTGGTCTAGAGTGAGGAACGGCCTAAGAGTTGCAACAATATGAAGTGCTCACTTTGGTTAACCACGATCTCACATCATGAAGGGAGTAAATTGCGGTGTGTAAATGTTCTTCGATGCTCAGGACTTCCAGCCACGAGAGCAGATGACGAGTGAAAAATTCGTTGACCACCGTGAGGATAGAACTAGCATTATCACCAGCTTGAGAGCTCAACTGGAGGTGTTTGGCCCAGGACGAACACGCATACGAAAGTGGAACGGCGATACACAACTCTCGTCGTGCAGGAAGATCCTCGACATCGTTGTTCATCGCATATCGAGGGAAACCACATATATTCTTCATCAACCTCATATTCATCAACTTCAAACAGTGGATGCCAAGTTCCGAATGATGACGGGGAGCATCAACGAAATGTCTCGCATCCGGACACCGTTGTTTATCGGTGATAAAATCGGCAAACGATTTGTGAAGGATCCGTATTGGTTCCGATTCTGATTCCGGCATGATGAGGACTGAATGCAAATGTGTAAGGATCATCCATATGTCTTGTGGTGTCATTTCGAGTATCTCAGCAAGACTTGCGCGTGGTAAAGGTTTGAGGGCGAGCACGATAGACCCGACCACTAGATGCAGCTGATCGAAAAAAATGGCATCATCCTCATCGGTATGCTCGACGCCCGCTGAGAGGATTTGGTGATACACCACGTCGATGCCAGATCGTCCTTCATAAATCGTGCTTTCCTGCGGTTCCACGATCAGCTTAAGGCGCTTCTGGGGAGAAGTAGACGGAGAATCGATAAATCTAAGGATAACAGAAGCAATGATGAAGAGACCAGATGTCTTCTTCAGAATGACAGCGATGTCTCGATCCGAGGGCCATTGGCCACTGATGGACTGCCTTCGTCTAGTGGCAATTTCGATCAACCGAAATGTGACAAATGATTTTATGTCAGAGTTCACGGTGGCCGAGTCGACATCGTGAAGCGGCAGCTCCTTCGTTCGTAACGATGGGAGCTTGAAACCGGACCGAATACGATCTTCTGGTCTCCCTGTGATGAAGAATCTTACCGTAGGCATGTTGTCCACGTGTACGGCGAGCGCTGAAAGGAATTCTGATACCGGCTCCTTGTCTTCACATTCATCGAGGGCATCTACGACGATCGTGGTAGATAAGCCGGTTTTCTTAAACGGTCGCACGAGCTTCTCGAGCTGTACGGGTAACGAGTCGTCCTGCACATTGGGATTGGCGCGGATGATCGGGACGAGGGCAGTCTTGAAATCAGCAGACCAATACGCGAGATCGTGTGCAAGAGTCAAGAATATAAGATGCAGGTTTCGTCTATCTGGATAATCGCGGGAGCAAAAGAAGCTCGCTCCGAGGTTGCCCTTTACCGCAGAACGTTCAGCGAACGATTGGGCGATTGTAGATTTTCCGCATCCCGCAACACCCTTCAGCCAATAAACCGACTCGTTCATGTTATCCGCCTCCCACGCCTCGATATCCCTTAGCACCCCCTCCCGTGTGCCTTTTAAGCATGGTTTATGGTTGCCTGAGCTATACCCTGCTCTCACGGCACAGGGTAATTTGGCGAGATAAGCTATAGATAGGCGATAAGTTGCGGGAAGGTGAGTGCACACTCGCATACATACCATCAGCCTATTAAGCACAAAATTGAACAATGATCGGATTAATTCACTGGTAGGATTGACGCACCACCATTTCGTCGTTTATAGCATTGTTGTAATTGTTGTACTGATCCCCTCCAACTTGATTGAAAATTCCGCCGTTTGCATTAATGTTCGAGGCACCTCGAAAAAATCGAGGATCATTGCGACTCGAATCTTGCATAGGTGTTTTAGCGTTGTTCGGTTTCCTACTAAGGATGACGGCGCAAGCTAACTTCCAGTGATGGTGGATAGCAACGACAATACAATACGAAGTCTCACCGGGAGTGGATGGAAAAGCGTTGAAGTAGAAGCTAAAGCCGCCAGTGTGTCTGAACGGGCAGTGTGCTACAGCAAGTTGTGGCAGTGTCACTGGCATACTCAGGCTGTATGATATTAAAAAAGATAGGTCAGATGAACTTCACATAGAGTATACCTCGCGGTTTTTATTTCTTTCCCATATCGACACAGTACAGGACAAAGGGACAGGACAACAGGGCCACAGGATATATCGCAAGGCCACTTATCTGTCAGGTGACCTACAGGTGACTCAAAATTCCAATTTCAATTTACACCACAACCCAACCACAACCACGTCTGCCGACACAACCAGCACCGATGACATGACAAGCGAGACGAATTCAACATTCTCATACGGTGAAGGAGAGAGAGACTCGTTTAGTCTGTCCCAATTGACCGCAGCGGTCACAGAGTATTTCCAGACATCATGTCAACTCGTGCAACTAGCACAGGGTGGTTTTCACAAAGTGAGGGAGTTCCAAGTTGATACACAGCATATATTGAACTTTTCCGAGGTATATGACATCGTGTGTACTGACACAAAATTAGTCGATGCTGTCGTCCGTGTCGCCAGTCCCGCATTTCCGAAGGACAAACTCGAATCTGAGGTAAGTAGTTTTCGGCCGTCATTCAACGCTCAGGCATAACGCTGGCATTTCAGGTAGCTACAATTCGATACCTAGCAAAATATACACGCGTGCCCGTCCCTCGAGTATATTCATGGAATTCAGATGCTTCCAATCCGGCTGGTGTCGAGTACATGATCATGCAAAAGGTGGTTATCCCTCGTTAGAATTTTTTCTCCAGTCATTAATCTTGTCATATTATGCAAGGTGTCTGGAGTACCTGCTGATTCTGTCTTGGAATCTCTTCCACATGATTCCGTGAAGCGCCTCGTCACCGAGGTCGCGGCATATTCACATGAGTTATTTTCACTTCGCTTTAAACAAGCTGGCTCTCTTTATCAGAATTCTACGTCCACCGAATTCTCTGTTGGTCCAATTGTCTCCAGCCCTTTCTATCGTTCCCTAGATGGTATTGTCCGCATCACCAACGCCTCTCCATCATATGACTTGTCTCCTTTTCGAGGTCCATTTTCCACAGTCTCGGACTATCTTTCAAGTTGGCTTCGAGCAGAATTATATACATCATCCCAGGAATCTTTGGTTGTGCTCTCTGAACTCGATTGGGATCGGGACCGTCTACAACGAGGTCAGCGAGTGCTAGAGAAAGCCATAGAGCTTTGCAGGATATATCCTGGTGACATTCAGATGCATGAAGGTATAGCGACACCATCTCAGCATTTCTCGCTGAAATTGGATGATTTTCGCCTCTCTAATATCATGGTATGACCATGTGTTCTTTCAATTTCGCAGAGCTTAGTTTTCTACCTTAGATTGACAAGCAATCTGGAAAAATCATGGCACTGATCGATTTCGAGGGCACGACTGTCGCTCCACTGTGGGATTGTGCTGTGGTACCCCGCTGGATTTTGCCCTCAAAATACGAGGAGTCATCCGCTATTGGTCTCCCTGAAGCTTCGAGGGGAGCATTAAACGCGCAATTCCTCGAGATCATGAGTCATCTATATAGCAGTGGAGAATGGCGTCTAGCACACACGTACGGTCGCCCTTTTCGCTTGCTAGTGGATCGCCTTCCATTCCAAATTGGTGTCTGGGCTGATTACAGCTGTGAACAATGGGTGGATAGCCGGTTGTCATGGGCCAAAATGCACCCTGGTGTAGGTTTTCCTGGTGACGGCATCATAGTGGGACCGAGGTCACTGCGAGCGGTTTGATTTCAAGTCTAAACGAATTATTCTCCAGTCATACTTAGCTGCTGTTTTCCCTCAACTGTGATGAGTGGCCCGCTCGATTTTCATGTTTGCACCGTCGACAGGTGAGGTCAATCTACATGGCTACTACATAGCATAGTTGACATATCCCTCGTAGTTGAAGCCTACCAAAGCTTTTCTAGAACATTCTTTCCCAAGGCACTTTCACATTGTCGTACAGTACCTCGTTTTGGATGGGTGCTAGGAGCTGACTTCGCTTTTCTCATTCATCGCTTAACACTCGCCGTTTGTGTAGGCTCTGAAGTCGTCTGTCTGTGACAGATGAATCAGAATGGAGCAGAGGGTGTAGTTGTGAGATCCACAACCCGATACAACGGCGAGGCACATGGGCGATCTAGCCCTCGACTTCGCCATGTAAATCCTAGGAATTATCATTACCGCTGGACAAAAGAGAGCAGGTTTATTGGCACGTGTGAAGCCGACCATCCATCTGTTACATCAAGGTTTGTCTTTGGCGACCTACGCTTACCAAAAATTATGGTTGCGCAAGACGAAACGTTCCGCGGGTTTTAATTGATGTGGACAAGGATCGCATGGACCGATATTTAATATTCTTGTCTGCTGGGGTGACCCGTTGGCGGTATTATGCGAAAGGAGAGGACGACCGGCTATCCCGTCAGTATTTATCAGACACATTGGGAGCTCGTTCCAAACACAGATTTACTTCGCTTGACTGCAATTTGGGAAGGATTTTGACTATCATGACAACAAGGAAGATATTAAGATGACGTGCGAGCGGGGACAGATGGCATGTGGTGACGATGCCGAAAGACCGTAACGCACCGTAATGAATGGAACAGGAACTTCTAGACGCAAAAGGTGTGTCTGAAAGATGAGCTGATGAGCATGCTCTAGGAAGTGCTTCGGCTCTTGAAAGTCGCCACAGAAGATCGCAAACTGATATGTCAACTAGATAGACGTTGTAGACTTCGTAGCAAGGCGGTTCGTAGATGATCAAGTTTCTGAGAATAGATACTCATGAGCACTTGATCACAACCGATGCCGAAAAGCGTGTACCATGGATTATGACCATCTGTCAGCTTCCTGTGCCACAATTTCAAAACTATCTTCCAAAGCATACATTGAGGATGGTCCATGTCTTCACCGTCGGTCCACGCTGTTAGTGCGTTGAGATCGGGAAACACATTCGATATATGTTCCAAGATCTTCAGCGGAGCGTCGATGAACGATCTGCCTAAGGACAACGTCCGGATGTTAGGGTACGTGACTTGATGTTTGGATGTGAAGTCCGCGGAGCGTTCATCAATGTCAAGTTCAATAAAACAAAGCCCAGGAGAGCTGTCCAACAACGCTGTCATCCCTTGAAAAGTTATCTGCGGCACCCCATCTTTAGCTCCCAGCACACTGAAGTGCTCTAAATTAGGCCAAGTATTTGCGGCACGAGCTAACCATTGGTCGTCGAAGCGACAAGTAGAAGGGAAAGATATACTCAACGTACGTAATTCCTTCAGCATAAAGAGCGGCTCGAAAGCTGTAGTACCAACGTAATGATCAACCTCGGCCATGTATTCGCAGTCCATAAGCCGGAAATCATTGATGAAGCGATGGGCAGGAGGGCGGCAGACGGCGGAAATAAATGATCCCACGTCAGATAGCAATAGTGACCTATTGGGCGCAACGATGACTGACACCAATGGCGACTCGACCATTAGCTCCATAAGAGTTCTGCAAGGCGCTATGTCATATGTTTGAACGTCGAGAATTTCAAGGGATCTGAAAAAAGGTCCTTGAGATGCATCTCGCAGATCCTCGGCTTTAAAATTTGGATGGATGAAGCATGACAGATCTTTCAGGTTGGGGAGCGGGGCAATAAAGCGAAAGGCATCGAGAGAAATCTCAGACGAAACAAAGATCGTCTGAAGATGATTCCATTCACGAGCACATTCCAATGATGCTCCAGGATAATGCGATGTCATCGCCGAGTTAGTGCCATGCGGAATGCGCAGATCCACGATAAAAGGACACAGGATAGCTAGCGACGACAGCAAATCGTCGTAGACCTCGTTGAAGTTGGGATTAACTGGCGGGTTTCTGTTGCAGATCTCGAAGGTGATGATTGAACGCGATAAGTATGGCTCGATGTGTGCAGCCATCTCCTGATTCCATCTCGACAACGTGAGGTGGCGAAGGGATGGCAAAAGTGAAAATCCTGGTCTGAAATCATTGAGCACGCGTAAGGCATCTCCATGCACTGTTGCGCGATACAATCCGCCGCGACAAGTTGATCCTAGGACTTTTATCCTGCAGGCATAATACTTGAATCGCACCCAATCTGCGGGTTCCACTGGTGATCGACGAAAAGTCTGGGAAGGTGTAGGTATTAAATCTGGCAGTGTACGCAGTGAGTAAAGTAACTTATCGATGTAGGTACGCGGGAGACTAAATTCTCTGTCCATAAATCAGCAGGCATACATTTTATGAGCGGCACAAGGTTGGCTTGGTCACGCCAAATCGCGTTGAGAGAAATCTCTTTGAAAGCTTGGCAAGTGATGGCAAGGCTCGGCACTGATGCCATGTCGTCACCAGCTATCACACGACGGACGATATTCTCAAACAGCTCCGCGACTAGCAGACAATAATGCATTTTCCCTATCAATGGTCAGTCTGTCATTTCGGACTTGTCGGAGAAGACATACTGTTTGAATGGAACAAGAAAAAAAAACGGTGGGCTAAAGAGGCACAACGATGAGCGCCGCGGAGTTTGATCGCTTATGTGTCTTCGTGTTACATGTGTCTCGGTCAGTAGTACTTATCGTGAATGGCGATGGACTGAATTCGGGTTCAAGAGGATGAAAGATGCCGCGGAGATTGATCGCTTCTCGGCTCGCTTCCCTTTCGGGCTGGCTGTGACGATATAAGCAATGATTAATGCAAGCAACTTGCAAGCTCGTCACGATGGCCAACCCAGTCACTAAATTCGACCCAAATCCAAAGATCAATAGAACTTTAGCGTCGCAGGACAAGCTTCCCAAACTTCCGATCCCACCTCTGGAAGATACTTGCAGGCGATATCTCACTGCACTTGAAGCTTTGCAGGATGAAAAGGAGCACGAACAGACCAAGAGAGCCGTAAATAATTTCTTGGAAGGGGATGGTCCGATTCTCCACAAGCGATTGCAAGAATGGGCTGAGAGCAAAGCCAGGTGCGTGTAGTATCCACGATGGGCAGTTGCGCAAGCTAATGACAAGCCTTGACCAGTTACATCGAAGACTTTTGGTGGGTGTGCTAGCGATGTGTAGATGTCTTCACACTGATATCTCGGTTTCAGGTATGAATCGTATCTTTCCCATAGCGATCCTGTTGTCCTTGCGCTTAATCCTTTCTTTGTCCTTGAGTTAGTCTACTTTCTTGCCTTACTAGGGCTAGGCTTTGAATGTAGCTTACTATATCAAACGTTCAACGTAGGAACGACCCGACCCCTGATCGTGGCCAGCAGCTACCTCGTGCTGCATCCCTTGTGGTCTCGTCACTCGGTTTTGTTCATGATCTCCGTGCCGGAATGCTGGAGCCCGATAACATACGAGGCACTCCGCTCGATATGGATCAATATACGAGGATATTTGGGACGGCTCGTATACCTACAAAGGTCATCATTTCTGTGACAACTCTTGATGAAGTTGCATGTTGATCCGATCTTTTTGTAGAGGGGATGCAAGATGCAGACGAAACCCGACGCCCAGCACATCGTTGTAATTCGACGAGGCCAATTCTGTGATTATTGTTTAACCTCTTGCTTGAATGTATCTTCTCATTATCATCATCGGTAGACTGGTTCGATGCACTGGATGACGAAAATAGGCCACTCTTGACAGAACGAGAGATTCTACGCAACCTGCAGGCTATTGTGCAAGATGCTGACAAGACGCCTGTCATGGAAGTGAGCCTTGCCCTCTCTGAACGACAGGAGTTTTATCGTTGCTCATGTATGTTCATATCCTAGGTCGCTCGCAATGCGATAGGCGTGCTCTCCACTGAAAATCGCAAGACCTGGTCTTCTCTTCGCACGAGCTTGTCCAAAGACCGCCATAATGCGTCTTGCTTACAGATTGTGGACGATGCGCTCTTCATAGTTTGCTTGGATGATACGATACCGACTAATCTGGCAGATTTGTGTAGTAATTTCCTTTGTGGAACGTATGATTTGCAAGCCGGCGTGCAAGTCGGGACTTGTACGAACAGGTGGTATGACAAAGTAAGCATGTTATTTGCATAACATTTTTGCCGATGCTTAATCACTATTGCCCAATTGTAAGCTGCAAATCATTGTTTGTGCTGATGGAGCAGCGGGTATCAATTTCGAGCACACTGGTGTCGATGGTCATACCGTCCTCAGGTAGATCATACTATTAATTATGATCGTTTATTATGTGTTCTCATATGTCTATGCCAGATTCGCCGCAGATATATTCACGGAAGGTCTTATGCTCCTCGCCCGGGCAATCAATCCTTCAGCGCCTACCCTCTTCCACGCACCCCTTTCTCCACACGCTCAGTCATATAAACCACCCCGGTCTGCTAAAGCTTCCACAGCGCACGCCGAACTCATCGAAACCCTCCCTAAGAAATTGGAATGGACCCTCACTCCCGAACTGCGTGTGGGCATCAGGTTCGCGGAGACCAGGTTGAGCGATCTAATTTGCCAGAATGATTGTCAGGCGCTGGAATTCAAAGGCTACGGGAAGAATTTTATCACGAGTCATGGCTTCAGTCCGGATGCGTTCGTGCAAATGGCATTCCAGGCGGCATATTTTGGTCTTTACGGTTCGTCAAGATGCCGAGCCGCTTATGGCCCAGTGTCTCAGACTGCACTTTGACAGGTCGCATCGAGTGTACTTATGAGCCAGCGATGACCAAGGCGTTTTTGCATGGCAGAACCGAAGCTATTAGGACGGTTCAAAAGACGAGTGTTCACTTCACCAAGGTGAGTAATCAGCACGGCACGTGTATGTCCACCATCCTCAATGTTGGAACTTGCAGACATTCTTTTCAGAGGCATCATCCTCGGAGAAAGTTGCCGCCTTGCGTAAAGCCTGCGAACGACATGTCGCTCTGACTAAGGAATGCAGTAAGGGCTTAGGTCAAGACCGGCACCTCTACGCATTGCAATGTCTACTCCAGCGCGAGATTGCTGGAAACCTCAATCCAGATCCAGATGACCCACTACCGGCCACCAATAACAGTGGCAAGCCGGCTATGCCCGATATCTTCACTGATCCTGGCTGGGCCCTATTGTCAACGTCGATCTTGTCCACTTCGAATTGCGGGAATCCAGCGCTCAGGCTGTTCGGGTTTGGACCGGTTGCAAGTGATGGATACGGTATTGGGTACATTATCAAAGAAGATGGAATTTCCATGTCAGCCTATTCAGTTCCTTCGAGATGAAATCTTGCATTACTAAACGATTGCTTATAGCTGCGCATCCTCGAAGCACCTCCAGACCCGTCGTTTCCTTGATACGCTCCAAGGTTACCTGATGGACATCCAGCGTATTCTCGTGTCCATTCACCTCGAAGCGAATGCCCGCCCAGCTCCATTTGTGGACCACGCAGGTATCCTCCGAGACTCGAAAACGGGCCGGCCGATCAATGGCCACGTGGATGATGTTTCTGGGCAGGACAGCGACGACGAAGATCTGATGCGTATGTCACAGTCTAACGTCTCCAACATCTGATCTGATGTCCAAATCTGTGCACAGCGGGTTATACATTCTTTGGCAGTGGGGATATTGAGTTGCTTGGTCATAGGAAAAAATCGCATTATACTGTCGGTGAGTGCCGCATGTGCCGCTGCTTTCTTGTCAAGATTCTGACGTTAGCATCAGGCAAGATTCTGCAGTTGGCAGAATATTAATTATGTATTACGATGTTTATGAAAACGGTTGTACTGGCGTCTTCACTAGGTTGTATCGGGAAATGAATAATCTATGAATTTTTGGATCGGATGTACGATGCAAAGTAGTTTGAATGTGAGGTCCCAGCATGTAAATACACAACGCATCATTCATAATACAGTATCATACATAAAACGAATGGACGCCAATGGAATTGAGGAAATCCTTGGCTAGATGATTTGTCGGATTCAGTCTTGTTGCATTCTGGCGCAGGCTTACAGGCAAAGCCAGTCTTTCCAGGCAGCGAACATCATCAACGCAAAAGCCTGGCCTTCCGTCGAAAGAACGCCGGTTGCGTTCCAGCTAAGAGGATCTACCACGGGGCTCAGGACACCCATGCTGTCCACTCCGCAAATGACGGCTTCGCGGATCTCGGCGGCCTTTCGGGTGTAATTACAACCGAAGGTTTCGGGGAAGAATTTGGCGCCGCGGTATGCCACTGACGCAAGAGCAGACGATGAGGAAGAATCGGCAAATGATGGACCGCCTGTTATATAATCTGGCATCAGGTTGTCCGTGCGCTGTAAAAAGCTCGATCAGCATTCAAGAGCTAATATTGAAAGGACATACAAGCCCAAGAAATGCGCCGTCCAAAATTTCCTTTGTCCAGGCAACGAGGTCATTAACTTGCTCTGTCATATTGGAAGTGAACGCCGACTTTCGGATGGTCACAGCTACTCTGATCATGCCCAGTGAAGCCCAGCCCAATCCTTCGTAGAATGTCTGAGATAAGCAGCCAAGGTGGCAGGCAGAAATATAATCTCACCTGTAGCCCAGATGCCTTCATCGATCCACGACTTAGTATCGTCATCGTAAATATGCGCCCAAAGTGGTCCAGTGGGACCATCGATGAGCAGTGCCTCACGATACAGTCGGCAGTTATCATATGCCAACTGTAGAAGAGACTGGTTGTTATGAAGGGCACCGTAGTATGCCAGGAAAGGGGGACCCATGAATACGCCGTCCGCCCTGGAGGGAATAAGAACTACATAGGAGCTGAGGACCAGAATCAAATCTCACCAGTACTGACGTCCATCGGCGCGTTGAGAAATAGCACCGTTGGACGTGCGATTGACACTCAACACATAAGCAAGTTCTTTATCAGCAGCTGATTCCCAATATTGCGACCCTCGTGGATTACGTGTAAAGGAACCAAGTAATACAGTAGATCCCGCCGATGCGCCATCAAGTGCTGCAGCATCTTCAGCATCGTTGATCTGTTGACTGAGACGACCGTCTGGGGTTTGCTAAAATGCCAACAAGGGTCAGTAGAATGGTCTCTAATTTATCCCATAAGATATCGCACTCGAACGACTGCACTCAAAGCAAGTTGTAAAGTGGAGGTGGGGGCATTTCTGTGGTCTTGAAAAGGCGATTTACCGAATACAGAGTATTCGGGATTGTCGGTTTCGAGAACTGCCTGTGATGCTGTTCCTTGCTCCCAACTGCAATGATATAAATATCGCACAATGACAGATACTTTTCTCAGAGACAGCACGCACCTGGTTCGGATGGAAGCTAGCATGGCTGACTTTATGTTCTCGACAAGACGTGAGTGCTGCCACCACAAGCTTACTTCGGCTGCATTTGTTGAATTGTCAGCACGGATCTCGTGATATGTTGTTAACCTCGAAATATGCCGAGATCCAAGGACAGCCTGCACGAATACCAGAAGCGATAAATACAAATAAAAGAGTGGACGCTGCATAATGGAAGCTCAGGTTGGAAGGAGGAGGGGATGAAGAAAATTGCGAGCAAGCGCTTAGTGATACTCGGGTCAATGGCTTAGCTTCTTTTAGTGACATGATGATTGGCGCTGAACGTTCAATCTTACCCGCGCTAGATCTTCACGAAATCGGAATGAAGGAACGTGCTAGCATTTCCTTTTCGGGTGGCGTAGAAAGCGACAACCGCAACGCCTTCGCAGACATCATCCACAATAGCTGCCTCGTCAGTGCAAAAATAATTACTACTAGTTACCATCTGATAATGTGGCAGTATTTAGCTGATGTTTCCAGACGACATCAAGTCCCATGTCGTCCGTGAGTGGTTTAGCAAAAGTGGTAGTGCTTCCTAAAATGGTCGCGAAATCGGCGGCCACGTGGTCACGCCACCAGATTGGCACCCCGATCATGTTGAGTTTGCGTGATTCAGCGTTCCGATTCCGCCGCTATGACTCCTTCGGATCCGTCAAAAAGGCATAAAAGGACAGAGTTGGGAGACCGAGCGCCCCTTCTTCTGCGCCCTCTTTCCACTCGTCCCTTGCTATCTTTTTTGTCAAATCGACGTAATGCTCTGGGATTCTGATAAAACATACTTGTTGGTGGCATTGTTAACTTATTCATAATTCAAAAGGTGCGAATTCGAGTTATTGACTGCGTGCCACATGCATGTAGCCTGCTGCGGTGATATACACAAAATGTAACCCAGACACACTAGTACTGCATCAGATGCAGACCAATCCCGTCCCCAAATCCCCCGGAAGTTATGCTGCCGACGTGTCGCCTTTTACTATTGAAGACACGTCCATCCACCATCCGTGTCGATCCGCGTAGACTACGCCACACCAGACACGTCGTGCGCTTGATGACAAGTTATCTCGCGTCCTTGAACTTATGGTTCCATTCCAACAGTCACGTGAAGTTCACGTTCACGCGTCTGGATCGCCTACATGACGCATCTTGGTTTCCCCGGGACTTAACTCAAAGGCATAAACTCGTCCATCCTCAACCATAAGCTTCATTGACCCGTGGTCGTTTACGCCGGCTTTCATAACCGGCTCAGTCAGCTGCGGGGCGCCTACTTTGGCGAAATGTTACCAGTTAACATTTATAAATATCTGGGGTTTCGATGTCTTATTGCCTGCGGAAGCTAACTACGGTTCGCGAATATGCTGCGAAAGAAGACCAATAATACGTACTGCGAGCTTCGCCGCACATCCTGCACACCAAGGTTTACGAGTCCATTCAGCACATTCTGCCCAGCATTTCTTTGCCCCTTTGGAACGTGCGTAGACTTACGTGGCGCTTCGGTTTCATGGCCCCGCGCATACCTCCGAACGAGTTTACGCGGCGCCGGCGAATTCGTACCGTCGTGGCTCCACATCTTGGGTGCATGCTTACGATTATGCTGTCTGGTCGTCAACCTAGACGAAGCTGTTAGACAGTCTGGGAAGAACAATTCGGTGCTGTGCTACGTTCTTCTACCTCTTTCTTGGAACGCGTACTTCTGCACTGCATATCGTTCCTTGCTCTCTCCGAATCCACCTGGAGTATTCTTCAGGCTTCTACCAAACCGCTATCTGAGGACTTATTGGCCTCTGAGGAATTATGACTAGGTATGATAAGCGACCTTTTTGGGCCTGATCCGCTGTCGGCTGACACACCGCATTATGGTGCGCGCTTAACATTGCGGACAACTCCATGGACTGCGCTAATAATATTGGAGTGGGCGACGTGGCCTGAGGATGAGGAACATGGCACGAGTGCGACCACGTATCTACACGTTGGTGTTTGGGTCTCCGGCCGAGCGGTAATGCGCTCACTAACCCTCTGCCCAGATGTGACGAAAGCCTTTCGAACGACGGCACACCGCCCTCTCTTGTTCACCGAACCTTCTATTCCGTTGCGGTTCCGTGCCTTTCGGCAAGAATGTTAGTCATCGAAGTGATAGCTGGATCCGGAGCCATCCACATTTATGACTCGAGGGCGCGGTTCAGCCACCTTCGCCTAGCTTTTGTAGGCCTGTATTGGACGGGGAATATTTTTCGGAGTCTTATCTAGCGTCGTGGATAGAAACCTGTGCGTATGTAGCATGTGGTGCCGTGCCCAAAAGAATGCAAAGAGCCGGATTTGAACTAGCGGTGCTGTACCTTTGACCCGACGCAGTGGCGCGCGTCTCTGAGTTTGAAAAATTTAACGTATAAGGGCCGCTGACTCGAGCAGACCGGCATTGTTTCCTTCCTACCATCGTCCACTCACCAAGGTCCTTGAGCAGACACTTTTTCTGTTCGAGGCGTTTCCCTGGGCAACTCCTGTACCCGTGAGTCATAGTCCCCCACATTTCCGTTTCCTTTGCGCGGCATACTGCGCC
This sequence comes from Piloderma croceum F 1598, assembly GCA_000827315.1. Classification (NCBI taxonomy): domain Eukaryota; kingdom Fungi; phylum Basidiomycota; class Agaricomycetes; order Atheliales; family Atheliaceae; genus Piloderma; species Piloderma croceum. The sequence continues at coordinate 438,466 of KN833001.1, read as the reverse complement.
CCCTTTTTTGTGTGACGGTCACACCGCATTGTCTGTTATCGATAAAAGCATCATTTTTTGCGGTTCCGCTTGCATATCATGTCGATGACAGTTCGCTGCAACGACGATTCAGCCTCGTTGTCGAATGGCGTAGCACAGCGCTCGCCATCTCCTCAGACACAGGTTCGGGCGCAACAGCATCCGATGGAGCTTGACATTGCCCCGTCATTGTCTCGCTCCCGGAGTAATTCCGTATCGTCGAAACTCGACACGAGCTACCATGATGTGAATCGAAAACTGACATGCCCATCGTCGCCCCGTGACAGACCACAGAGGCCGCCAACGTTGCCGCCTCCCACCAACCAGAACCGTACCCCCCACTCCGTCTTCGCAATTCCGGGCTCATACAATAACAACTACTACAACAGCCAAAATGTTCGGCCTTCACTTGTGAACGCGTCCTCGGCTACCTATAGTAACAGTCACCAGCCTACCGGTCAAAATGTCTTCAATCGTCGCCCTCTTGAAAGCTCCGACTTTCATTCTTCCGTCTCTCAACATGTTCCGATAAACAACCATCTTCATCGTCCTCGGACGTCAACTCAGGTTTTCCAAAGCACATCGGACCTCGCAGCCCACTATGGGATACCCACTTTCTTACCACCTGCACCTAGTACAATTCCTCGCCGAGCGCATACAGCAGAATCTCACCCGCAGCCTTCTTCCGAACCAGAATTTGCCGATCTTTGTTCAAATTACTTGAATATGTTGGCACAAAAACCAGGCGACAATAACATGACCGAGAACCATTTAATGGTCTCGGCTCATGACTCGACGGCACCCGTATTCCCTCCTGCAGTCACACAGGAGGCAGCCGTCCAAGCGCTTATGGACGTTTTCCAAGGTGACTCACATTGTTGGTGTACAGCATGTGCTGCGACGCTGACACCTTTATCTTCTATCACAGCCTCTCCGGAGTTGCCGACTATGGCCGATTTTAGCGAATATCTCACGTCGCCGATCGATGACTCACCTATTGACGATGACTTGCTCACGACGCCAGCCATAGGCTCGGGTGACTTGAGCGTGGACATCTTCACCTCTCCTATCATGAATGACTGGAACGTTGGTGGTTACATTGACGACGACCAGTCAGTATATAATTCTGACTTCGGAACTCTCTTCCCCGTTGAGAAGCAGCACGTCGACCCGACTCCAATGACCGTATCACCATCTATTGATCTTAATGGAATGTGGACCCTATCTCCTCAGACTCCATCTCTCGACCATTCCACTTTCAACTCGCCCAGTGTACAGTCTAACAAGCCCCTCCCGTCTACACGGCGGAAGAGCACGGCCACTGGCACACGTAAAAACGTCACCCCTGAGACCCTCGTTCCCATCGATGCCCCGACACAGCCTCGTAAATACGCTACGCCGTCGGCAACGTCGAGGAAGGAGGTTCCCGCAGTATTCGCTCGCAAGCGTGCCCGTTCTCAAGCGTTCGGAGATGAAGAAGACCAGCTTGAGGACGAGGTCTACACATTACCGCCCAACCCCACCGAGCAAGAACTGATCGAGGCAAAGCGCAGGCAGAACACGATTGCCGCGCGACGTAGCCGTAAGCGCAAGTTGGAATATCAGAGAGAGTTAGAGGATAGCTTGGAGATTGTGAAGGAAGAGAGGGATATGTGGAAGTCTCGGGCGTTGACTTGCCATGCGCTGCTCAAGAGCCACGGTCTGGAGTCCCCGGAATTTCTTGATTCATAAATGCATCACCCCTCTGCCACACACTTCATCTTCGTTGCTATGATACCCATCCTCCGCATATATCCTATTCTTTTTGGACTCGTCTTTTCGTCGCCCCCTCATTTTGCGGCGGCCTTCGATACTCCGTGTACTTTTTAATCTGCACCATCATTCCCCACACCACTTGACCTGGAGTATCGTCGTATCCCCTTATCATCCCATCGTGTTGCAAAGGCCATTTGTCCCCTTCCCCGTCGCCATCCTTCGTTGTCGTGCCTTTTTACGATCTAAATGCTTTCGGTTTCATTATTGTTTACAGCCCATTATTACACCACCCAGAATGCTTATATTATGCAGTCGTTTAGGTTTATAACAAAGATCATTTTTCTGCACCAATTTATTGAGTGATATGAATTGAAAGGAAAAATAAATAAATTGAGGGCCTCCCAAACACCGCTGCGCGTTCGGTAACACGTTTGCTCCGCACCATTCCAACACCACAAGAAAACTTTCGGGTGCCAGGGAGAGCTACGGCTGGTCGCTCCTCCGCCGTACCTTCATTTCCATCACTGCATTCGCGCAAAATGGCACCTGCAATATCGCCAAGAAGCAGTAACTATGAGCGGCTGGAAGGCGGTCTGGGTCCGAGCCGACATAAACGTTTCGGATGGAAGAAAATCGCTATAGTAGTCTGCTGTATCGTTGGATTAGTGTGGTTCTTTGGGCCCAGGGAACCCAAAGATTTAGGTTGGGGACGGAAGAAGGATCCAAGTGAGTGACAGATTGAAATCTGGGTCTGGCTGTCTTTTTTTATTCATATCGCAACAGCTGTACAGAGGCCAATCCTTGACGATGTAGATACTAAACCGCTGCCGCCTCCCCCCATGCCTCCGGCAACGATAGGCACAGCACCCCCACGTCCGACATCATATGCGTCCGACCCGGACCATTTAAGTACAGTATATTGCTCCGCACCCGCTAATCCAACAGACCGTCTAGTCCAGTATGCCCTCATGATCGATGCAGGCTCAACAGGTTCTCGCATCCACATATACAAGTTCAACAACTGTGGGTCTTCACCCACGTACGAGTACGAAGTGTTCAAGATGACACAGCCTGGTTTGTCCTCATTCAAGAACCAGCCGTCAGCTGCGGCAGAGAGCTTGGATGTGCTCTTAGATGAGGCGGTCAGTGTCGTACCGGAGTCGTTGAGGAAATGTACACCGGTTGCCGTTAAGGCGACCGCTGGACTTCGTCTGCTGGGTTCCTCGGAAAGCGCAGAAATTCTAGAAGCTGTTAAACGCCGACTGCAGGACAAATATCCGTTCCCCTTACAGGAGAAGGATGGCGTGGTTATCATGGACGGTAAAGACGAAGGTGTTTACGCATGGATCACTGCCAATTACCTCCTGAACACCATCCGTGCCGATACCCCTACCAATACACCCTCATACGCCGTGCTGGACCTCGGCGGAGCGTCGACACAAATCGTGTTTGAGCCCAAGTTCACTAAACCTGATTCGTCTCTCGCGGACGGCGAACATAAGTACGACCTTCAATTTGGTGGCAAAACCCATGTGCTGTACCAACATTCATATCTCGGCTATGGTCTCATGCGCGCACGCAAGAGTGTACATCTGCTGGTGGATTTCATGGCCTCCTTACGAGCAAATACCGAAGGTGCGCCCATTGGCAATCCCTGTCTTGCCAAAGGCACAGAACGAGTTGTGGAGGTCAAAGAGGAGAGGTCGGGAGTGACGAAGAATGTCACCATGATCGGAGAAAATATTGGCGGGTTCGAAGCTTGTGATAGAGTCATGCAGCTTGTCATGGCCAAAGATGCGTATGTAATTTTGCGTTTCCGTCGCTCAACGCACCCGTACTGATATAATATCTAGCATCTGCGAAGTGAAGCCGTGCTCCTTCGATGGCGTCTATCAGCCCTCGTTACTTGACACCTTCCCATCGGGCAAAGTCCTGCTATTGTCCTACTTTTATGATCGCATCAACCCCCTCTTGCCGAAAAACAAGACACCTCGCATAACAGTATCCACACTGGCCAATCTAGCGAAAGACGTCTGCCAAGGCAAATCTACATGGACAAGGAAATGGGGCAAAGACAAAGATGCCATGAAAGAACTCGAGGGCCGTCCAGAATATTGTCTGGACTTGACGTTCATGCATGCGCTGTTACGACTTGGATATGAGTTTGGTGATGACAGGGAAGTGACTATTGGGAAACAGATTGAGGGAACAGAGCTGGGGTGGTGCCTTGGAGCGACGATTGCTATGGTCGGAGGAGATCTCAAATGTCGTATATAAGTTATGTAGCATCACCACGGAAGGACCCATACCAAAACGATATTTTAGATGCTATATTATTATTTCGACTACTAGGACTTGGCTGGCTTTCGCATCAGAACCCTCGGACGAACTACGCGGGGCTATGACTATCAAATTCAGTGGTAAGTCTATAAAGAGTACCTCAGGCTAAGCGTATCATATCGTGACCATGTCATCGCGATGGTCGTTGTGATGAAACTGAGTATCCATCTTGAACAATAGAAAGACTTCTTCACTTGCTGGTCTTCTATGAATCTACATTCCCAGAGGTTGCATGTTTATTGTTCATAGAGCATTTGAAAGATAAGTAAGGTATAATAAAATGCTAATTCACACCATACATAGATATAGATAGGTTAGGGGAAGAAAATATGATCAAGTTCTCAGAATGGAAATTTCTATCTTCCAGGTAATTATGTGATCATGTAGATGCTTCAAACAGCACCAGAAAATTATATATGGTACCCATAGTTAATGAAATACTATTATTGGTCTTTTAAGGTTCTTTAAATGTGGCAAAACCAATAATATGGGGTGGAAAACATGGTGCATGCTGCTTATGATCACACCTTAGGCTACCATATTTCCCCTACAGTTAGTAACAACTGTTTGGTTTAGCGGTTCTTACTAACAGTAAGGATTTTATACTGGGGCCTGCGGGTCATCATCATATGTACCTGGGATGGTCTGTAAGTATGACCCAGGTCCAGATCACCATCACTCAGATATCTCAGATCTGCTGAGTGATCCTAAAAAATCTCAGAGCATCTCAATGGCATAATACAGTGCACCATGTACCTACTATGAACTACTAATAGCAGAAAATCTGGACTTACTTTGTAGTTTTGCCTAATTTAGCCCTTTGAGTACTATTTAAAGGAAAATAAACACAGGTAAGTATGCCCATATGACTGAAATGTAATGGGAACAGTTTAAATATTAAATTTAAACCATGCAAATTTTTTAAGTGGAACAATAACTAGAAAGAGATCAAGAAACATTTTACATGATAAAATTTCCTGCCAGCTCCCATGTTTAAAGATATCTGCACTGTATTATAACATAGATTATACAATAGAAAGGTTGAAGAATAAAATACACAACCTTGTAAGTTCCACAGGCACAGTGAATTTTTACGTCCTCTCAAGGGGAAATTGAGATTATGGAAGGTAGGGGGAAAAAAATGTTCTCAATGAAACTTGAACTTTCGAACTCGTTGAATAGCTTACATAATACAACTAAAGATCATAACTGAGCTAAGTAGGCATACAATGTTTGCCCCATTAGCAGTATATAATACCTCAACAAAGCGCAGACGACTAAAAAGGAAAATGTTTGGCATGTCCAATGGGGGAGGGCCAGCTGTTTTTTGCCCATAAAAGTTCATAGGGACTATATATACCATATATAGCCATAGATGCCATAGATTTCACAGAGGTTCACAGGATGGCTTAGATGGGACAGCTTAAAGTAAATCTGTACAGTAGATAGTAGAATCTGTACAGAACTGCATAGGCCTGGACAGTCAGATGTCAGATCCTGGCGGCAAATCCTTAAGTTTACTCATACTTGCCCTAAATGCAATACATATCAGGCAATATTTTCAACTTGCCAGCTCATCGTCTCTTCTTTTGCAACCACTCCGTGTCACCAATTTTGTTGACCTTCTTTCAATGGCTAAGTCTGCAAATTATGCCCATCTCTTCATTGTTATTACTAATGACAATTTTGACAGCAAATCTGGCCCACCAGCTGTAAGGGCAACCCTGTGATGCTGAGGAAGTCACTCAGCCTAGCAGGGGGAAATCCAAAGATGAATATAAGTGGCTATAATACA
>KN833001.1:412101-432286 GCA_000827315.1 Piloderma croceum F 1598 | reverse complement strand
AGGAGACGGGTCTGTAAACATAACTGGAGTTGTGTTTGTGGAGTTCGGAGTTGCGCAGCCACAGCCAGAGTTGCATATGCGGAGCCAAAAATGGGTGGTCCCCTTACATCACCCCCCCTCTAGGGAGTGACGACCTGGCACAACGGTCTTGAGCGGATTGGAAAGATATATAGTTGAAATGAGCTCTGCGTACTTGGCGTGGAGCTCCAGGATGGGTGGAGTAGAACTCCACAACTAGCTTTGGAGAGTGTACATCTGTAGCATTTTCCCAGCTGTTGTGTTCATAGCTGTAGCCCTTCCATTGAATGAGGTATTGCAGTCGTCCTCGGAACATCCAACTGTTGATTACTGCCTCAACTTCATACTCCTCTTCTCTGTCGACCAAAACGGGATCCGGAGGTGGGTGACTCTGCCGTCCAGAGATCGGGTCTGGAGGTGCAGTCAACAATTTGACCACTGGAAAGACAGGGTGGAGACGGCTCATGGACTTGGGGAGGTGGAGATGGTAGGCATTGGCTCCAACACGGCGTTCTACAACATAAGGGCCCAGAAAGCGGTGTGCTAGCTTTTTGGACGGTCTCGAAGTCCGGATGTCACTTCCGTCTAAGTAGACTTTATCTCCGGGAATGTACTCTGGAGCAGGTTCTCGACGTCTGTTGTAATACTGTGACATGTTGTCCTGAGCCTTGGCTAGTGCGGACTTCGCCTCTGTCAGTGCGGACTGCATCCGATCTGTGAACTTGTTGACTGTTTCCAGGTGGGATGATGACTGTGTTGGTTCGAACCCCATGCGTGGATGCCGACTGGTGTCCAACAGGAATGGTGTCTGTTGGGTGCCGGAGTGGATGTGGTTATTGTACTGGAACTCTGCCATTGGAAGGAGCTCATCCCAATCGTCTTGACGCTTGTTTACAAAGACTCGGAGATACTGCTCCAGCTCCTGATTGACGTGCTCCGTCTGTCCATCCGCCTGTGGGTGGTAAGCTGTAGTCGTTGACAGTGTGATACCAAGCAGTCTGTACAACTCCCGGGTGAACTCCGCCACAAATTGCGGACCCCGATCGGAAACGATGCAGCGCGGGAGTCCATGCAATTTCCAGACATTGTGTAGGAATAGTCTGGCAGCTCCGAGTGCAGTGATTGTGGTGTTAGTGGGAATAAAGTGTGCTCGTTTTCCCACTGAGTCCACCACATTCATGACTGCATCATACCCATGCGAGTCCAGGAGTTCCACAATGAAGTCCACACTGATGACATCCCAACAGCTCTCCGGAGTTGGGAGCGGGTGAAGCTCTCCCATCGGGTGGTGTCGCTGAATCTTAGTCCGGAGGCAGGTGTCACATGTCTTCACATATTGGCCAATGTAGCAAGACATCTGTGGCCCAGTAGATCCTGTTGTGATAATTAACAATACCATTGCAATTGCAACATGTGCCTATTTGACAATCTGTTGCAATTGCAATGGCAATAATTAATTTTTTCCTTGCTGCTTACAAGGGGGATAGTTTATTATACCATTGCAATTGCAAGGGGCACAATTTATTAGGCACTACAATTGCAGGGGTGATAATTAATTATACCCTTGGTCTTGCCAGTAGCTACGACAGCTCTGGGCCAGGCCGGGGTATGTGGTGGATTGGCTGGAGGCTGCTCTTATCGGTACCTGGAAATTGATGCCGGGCCAGCTCTGCGGCTCAGGCACACTTCTCAATCAAGATCAGGTACACTTTCTCGTACAAATTCAGTCAATGCCGCCGGCTCACCTTTAAGGCTGGACCAGCTTTGCAGCTCAGGCACATTTTCTCAATCAATGCCGTCGGGTCACCTTTAAAGTTTAATCTCAGACTCAATTCTTGCAAGTGGCGGTTAAATGCAGCCACCACAAATGTATCATATTCTATTCTAATAGGCCAATCATGCCATTGAGGACCCAACTAACATCTTCGTAAGCATCATACCAGTTGCCCTGGATTCCAGAATTCTGGTCCTGCACTGCTACACCCCACCACATGATCAACAGTAGAATAATGAAAAAACCATTTGGCCCACCTTTACAAATTTCAGCCCAACTCGCATCTTCCGGGATATCATGCGAGAAATCTGGCCCATCACCTCTCCACTCTGGCTGAAGAATTTCCCACCATTGCCACCAATTGGTTGAAAAATCATCAATTTGCATTGAGAGGTCAGGCATGGCATTGTAATCACGATGCTTCTTCATCCATTCACCAAGAGCTTTCGGGCGATGTGTCAAATCAAGTATAAGTGCCTTCGCCTATGCCAAAGATAATTAAATGGTGAGTTTTTAAGTTTAGAATTTAAAAACATACTTTTCCGCCCTCAGGATAACCTAACATATGCTTGAATAGGGTCCAGTTCCAGATGATCTTCTTCCACCGATAATTCTCGCCCTCGGTACTTATCAACAACAGTACATCAACAGCATCTGTCATCCAGGATGACCAATCTCCGCGATAAGAGTGATCACCGAAGTCCATGTCGGAAATGGGAGTAGGTGATTTGGGCGCCAGGATAGGACTTGGTGATCTGGATTCAGCTGGATTAGAGCCAGGAGGAGGCACAGGACCAGATTCATCTCTGGCCAAATTCTCGTTGTGTGGACTGTAAAACTAATCAGTTACGACAATACTGACAATCGGCAATAAACAAAGCTTACATTCTATTGGACAGCCTCAACGATCTACGAGACGGCTCTGCATTCACAGGTTTGGCTATATTCTTCAGTTTCCTAGCCGCCCCTGAGAGTTTTGGTTTTGGTCTCAAAAGTGAATGTAACTCGTGGGCTGCATCCTGTAGCCCTGCCTCGGCCATTTTCCTATTTTTATACTTGATATTCATCTCATGTGCCTTCTTGTAAGATGATTGTGAGTGGTTCACCGTTATCCCATGGCTCTCTGCTCTTGGCTTTCGAGGTGAGTACCTTCTTCGATTTCTCCTCAGGCAAAGACTCTGACTCTGAATCCGAATCACTAGAGTCTGAGCTCTCCTTGTCATCATCCACTCCAAAAACTACAACATCTTCTGGATCGTTGCTCCGAGTCCAGTCCATGTCGTCTTCGAGATTAAACTCATCTAATGAGGATGAATTGCGGACAGCGGGAGATGTTTTAGCTGATGTAGAAGCTGGGGCATTGGCTAAGGTCGAAGGGACAAGAGACAGTGTTGATGAGCGAGATGACTCAGATGAGTTGGCTGACAGGTAGCGTGGGACTGCACTGAGAGGTTCCACGGTGCCAGAACGAGCAAACGATCCTGGTGTACTGCTCCTGTCCCAAAGTGTAGGTATAGGCTCGGTTCCTGGAAGTGCAAATTTGCGACGTTTCTCTTCGGCTGAATCTGCTGTAAGTATTTTGGCTCCTCTTGGTTGAACGCGTGCAATCACTTACAATATATAAGCTTCACAAAGTCCTCCATGGGATTTTCCACAAGTTCTCGCCATTTTCTCTCTGTGAAGTAATGACCCAAGTCATACTTCCCTTGATACTTGCCGCTGAACGCACTGAGGTACGTCAATGACTTATCACCACTTTGAGACGGTGTGACTTACGAGAAAACCTTAATATCACCTCCCCGCGAAGGATCTGGTGCACCCAACACCACGGTGCCGAGATAACCAGTCTGTTCATATATTTGTTGCAAGATACGAGCGATAGTGCCGGGGACGGCTTTCTGTTTACTATAAGTGGGAGTCAGTCACATGAGGCAATCAGAAATCAGTACAGTGCTTACTTTAGGTAGACCTGTGCTTGTGCAGCTTGCTTTGCTTCTTTGGCTTCTTTGGCTGCCTCAGAAGCTTCCTCAGATGAGTCAAGAGCATTTGCCAAATCATTAGGCATCTCGTCACCATGCCCCCGCTGATAATACTCCTGCTGATACCTCTCGACCTCCGCCTTCACCTCATCGCTTTTGCCTTCCAGCTTCTCGATTGTGACTTTTTGGAGCACACCCAATTGTTTGGGCATCTTTGAGATAGTACTGGCTTCAAATTTGCTCTGATAGACCTTCATGCGCTCATAAAATGCAGATTTCATGCGGTCATCAAAGTACAGTTGACTGTAAGCCTGCCATGATTGTAGCTTCCTTGTCTTCTTTGGATGGCCAAGATCTAACAACTTTGCGTTTTTGCTCTTTCCAGATGTTTCGTGGCCGTGGTTATTGAACCAGACTTTGATGTTCTGATAACAAGGTAAGTCATTAGTATCTAAAAATAATAATTGCATTAACTGACTCTGTGCTCGGTTTTCCACTTGTCCTTGACGGTCAAGCCACATTTGACTTCGTCTTCAGTCAATGTAACAGGCCATGTCTCTGCAAAGGCTGCGTGTGTTGAAGACCAAAACTCGTTGAAACCTCCAGGGTGTGATCGTTTGGTCGCTTGAGCATTGTGAAAAGCAGGTATGTATTTGTTTAGGAACTTGTCCTGCCCAGAACCCGGTACGGTCCAGCCGAGGCAGCTGGCCTTCTCCTGGGTTTTTTTTCGCTGCCATTTGCGCTTTTCCTTTGCCATCGCGCGATTGAAGGGACCTTGGAATGCAAGAGTGCCAGCAGAATCAACTTAACAGATGTGGCGGTATGCCCCAGATATTTGGGCAGGTTAAACTACTCTAAATACATGCAAACACCCCAACTTCTGAATCCGCCCCAACTTCTGAACCTGGCCCAACTTCTGAACACGCCCCTTGCCAGCAAACATCCACCATTCTACCTCTGCTGCTCCCTTACATCTTGCTATCCCACCATCATCCATACAATGGTTCACCTTGAAGGTATTCTTTGCTTTTTCACTTCACATAGCTCACTATATTGACATGATGCCTTAGAAAGGCCACCCGACAACCCAGCTAACAATGCCAATTCAAACTGCGAGTCTTTGGAATATCTGAGTGACGATGACCGTTGGTCCCATTCTATTGGTCTCAGATACCATTGCTGATAAATGTATTCAAGGAGGCTTCAGCGAGGCGATTGCCCCTTCGTTTGTTGTATGCGCTGAAGGCTATGATGGGGAAACACGTCAATCATTTGCATTTGGTTCATACTTCTATATCTTAACTTAATATAATATTCGTAATATAATATTTGTATTCAAGTCACTCCTCCCACCACCCCTCGAAGAGAGCAAAGCACGCCAATGACAGTTGCTTTCAACGTGCCAGCAGAGGTTACACAATGGAGCCAGCTCTCCTTTACACTGACACCACACCACCCGTGTGTCAGGGGACCCGTTTCAGCTCAACGCACCCATTCTGCACCGCCCACTCCTTCAGGCGCAAGATCTTCACGACCTTCCTCTGGTCGTCAGCCACCGGTACTCCATGTTCCCTCTCAACCCTTGGCACAGCCCAATCGCTCCCGCCTTTCTGGTCGCTCTACTGCCAGCTCTAGTCAAAACACAAGGGCAGAGGCTGCATGCTATGTGATTCCACCCAGGCCGACAATTCTCGATCCAATCCATCCACCCGTGCCAGGCTTTTGTCACCCTCTCGCCAATGAGTATGGCCATACACCGCACATGGGAAAGGGAAAGCATGGCTATTACAGTGTCACAAAAGGACTCCAAATTGGAGTCTTCTATGACTTATGGTATGTAGTTTATCATCATTTCACCCAGTTGCTACTAACACGACCTAGGGAAAATGTCGCAAAAATCTCAAAAGACATAGGAGGGAATTGGTTCAAAGGTGATAACCACGTGCAGGCTATTTGTCGATATGATGAGGAGGACGACAAGAGGATCATAGAATGGGATTAATTACTGTTTGTCTTCAATTAGCTATTGTGTTCTGAATCTCAAAATATCATGTTGCATCTCTGGTCTCCATTATTGCCTTGACCGCAAGGGTAGTTACCTCAAGTTGTGATATAAATTCAACTAGAGTACATCCAGCTTGCGAAATCCCTTATCATCAAATTGCAGTCAAGCGAAGGCCATCATATTGAATCAATGACCAGAGATAAATGTGAAACAGAAAGGTATATAAGTGCATAGGTAATATAAATCTCGTCAAGCATGCTATATAATAGTTTGTGGAAGAATTTGAGGTTCAAGAGCACAAAGCGATCATACTGATTATAATCATGCTGCACCGCTAAAATAAAAGGTAGCAATCAAAATACGATAGAGAAGACATCATACAAGCAAACAGCAGGCAGCAGCAAGTGTTTCTGAAATGAGGAATGACTGGAAGAACAAACAAATGATATCAGGTGGGAGTCTAGGCTCCGAGTCGATCATGATTTCTTCCAATCAGTTCAAGAATGTACTTCAATACATCTAGTATGTGACAATTAAAGATATTCCACCGCTAAAATAAAAAGCAGCAATCAGCATACAATAGAGTAGACATCATACCAGCCTACAGAAAAAGCAGCAAGCGTTTCTGACATGACGAATGACTGAAGAGCTAAAGACTCAGAGTCTAGACTTGATCATGATTCCTTCAGTTGAATGTGCTCCAACAAGAGACCTACCACAGCACACACAAGATATTTGACATTTTCAATGAAGGTGACTGCTCTATGCAATGTATTTTAGCCTACCTGTATTTTTTCTTATTATCCATCTCATTCATGGCCTTGATCAATGGTTCTGAGGATTGAATTGAGGATCTCTTTCAACATAAGGGCTCCTTGCATGTGGGGTACCACAGAGATCCGTTGTCTCTTTAAATCCTTGTACAGAAGTATTCTTCACATCCCTGTATTCTATTGATGGCTCTGTATCATATTATTTCCACAAAATCCTCTGGGATGTTGTATTTCTGGTGCCACAAATTTCCTATTCTATATGTGCTGTGCTTCACATTTTCAAAATGTCTGCTCTTCCATGTTCCAGTATTGAGCAACCTGATCTATCAGAGGTCTTAGGAGCGCCAGATGATGGAGAGAATGAAATGATGGAGGATGAAGTGTTCTATGATGCGCCTGAGCAGCAGGACAACGTTGATGTGGCTTTGGGTGAAGCCACGTCCACTTTATCTTCTACTCACCATCATCATTATCAAGTACCAGAAGCAACTCGCAAACCGATACGTAGTTATATTCCGTCCCCCTTAATATGTGTCTGATATTTTCCTCTTAGCCATGCCCTGTTCAAGATTGGGAACCCCATTGTCAGGAATACTTAGATGAGCTATTGTGGGCAGATGGATTAGGAGACGTTTCAGAACCGCAGAGTTGTCCTCAGTGCAATGCAGAGATTGCAACCATCCGCTGTGAAAACTGCTTTGGCAGCACTCTACTTTGCATGCAATGTACAGTTGCATCGCACTCTGCTCTGCCTTTCCACCGTGTTTCAGTAAGTTGTTACTCAAACCACACATGACGAAGCATTGATCATTTCCACAGCAATGGAACACCAATTTATTCGAAGGGACTTCGCTGCATGACCTAGGACTCCAGATACACCTCTCCACGAGGACAAGAACTTTATAGTAGTGGATATAAGTGGTGTGCATAAATTGCACGTCACATTCTGCGGCTGCATTGGCCATCCTCCCTATCATATAGAGCTACTGTGACACTCCTGGTTCCCAGCTTCTCTAGAGCATCCCGAAACTGCTTTCTCATTTGAGCTACTCAATTTCTTTCAAATCCTCAACCATCAAGGCAAAGTTTCCGCCTATGATTTCTATTTGGCTGTCTATAACATCCGTGACAATGCTGGTTTAGCTAACCTTCCTGTAAGTAAGCTACTCTCCCGAGGCTTCGAGTATGCGCTGACTTGAAGTTCAGGAACGATACGAACAACTCCTGGCCCCTGTGCAGATCTGGCGTCACCTCATGATGTGCAAACAAGCAGGACGCGGTCATGACCCAGGTGGTGTGGCATCAACGCTACAAGGCGAGTGCACAATGGAGTGTCCAGCCTGCCCTCATCCAGGCCAAAAATCTCCCTGATGGATGGGAGTTTGCTTCCGAGACTAAATGGTGAGTTACACATCTAACCTCATGTCTATCCTACTGAGTTGTTCAAATAGCTGGCTGTACTCGTTGATCGCCATGGCAGACGCTAGTTACAAGATGAAATCGAAAGAGAAAGGGATAGAGAATGACCCCCCATTGGGGGATGGCTGGGGTCATTTTGTACTGATGGAGCCATACAATGACTACTTCAAGCAGTATGGCAATCAGATCGAAGTGAGTCATTGTCATACGCTACCGATCACTCAATACTAATTTCGTTTGACCTTAGCTGAACCTTTGCGATTCGGAACTCTGTGCCACTGATGTCTCTAGTAAGACTGCTGCCACAGGATTTAAGTTTAGTGGGATAGGAGGAGCACTGTGTGGACGTCACACTCTCGTTTTCAAGAACGGCCTTGGCAATCTCACCAAGGGAGAAAGGTATGTAGTTTTCAACTTTTCCGCTTCTGTTACTTCGTACTAATCATTGTGTAGATTTGCAAATATGGACTTCATCATTTTTTCGGCCATCCTCAGCACAGCACTCCTAATGATAACATTCTCTTATGATATATGTTGTCAGTGGAGCTAAAACGTCAAGAAGTGCATGCCGCAACTACCAGCCTACATGCACCTCAAGAAGAAGATCCTTCGTGCTGCAAAGATTGTTCTTCCTAAATTGCACCTTTATAACCATGGCAAGAAGTGCCAGCTCAATCTCAATCTTAATTTTTTGTGGTGGTCGGCTCAGTCTGACTTGGAGGATCCGGAACGGTTGTGGGCCCATCTCAACCCACTCAGTATGAGTACACGTGAGATGGGTGAGGGAGCTAGGCAGGATACTATCAATGATCATGCATTAGTGTGGAATTGATGGAAGATAACCCGGTTTGGTGAGTTCTACTTATCCTACATTCAATTTAGATCATCTTCGCTGACGATATTCTTCAATGCAGGTATCAAGTTTCTTGCTCAGCTCAACAGGGCTGTCGAAATGCACGCAAAACATTGCAAGGCCTTCAACGACTTCAACAACACATTTCCTCCCGCCGCTGTCGAGAAGTGGAATCAGATGGTCATTGACTGGGACAAGGACACCACGAAGCCTAACCCTTATGAGGAGCCATCAGAAAGTAAGTAATCACAGTGCACCGTCACCATCCATTGTTAATCATGCACATCTTAGGTGCATCTCTGGTGGACGTTCACTTAGAGCTAGCACGGGAGGAAGAAGAGGAGGTGAAGTGGGGGAGGGTGCCCATGCATGAGATGTCCCCTGTGTGTTTCCTCCAAACCGGGTTCGCTTTGGAAGAAGAACAGTGTGTAGATTTATGACCTTACTTTGATGTGTACTGATGACCATTTCTACATTATTTAGACGAAAGCTCTGTGTGCTGTTCGCACAGACGAGGACGACTATACTTTGCAAGGCTGAGTTGCTCGAGAAGTGGAATGCGCTTCGTTGTTGCATCATCAAATGGAGGGAGGTACAGATGGTGTATATGCCTGGAGCTGAGCAGATCATTGCTAGGGCGAAGTCCATCACATCCACCGAACAACTTGATCATGCTGAACTCGAAAATCTTTTCCTTCCATCATCTATATCTCCTGCCAACTCTATGCTGTGCTGCATCCCAGGCCTTGCAGACAAAGAATGCAGCCTTTGTTTTGCTCAAGCAGATGATGCCTTAAATGAACTGCGCCGGCAGCTTCATGTCACTTTGTCAATCCTCGTTTTCAAACGCGGCCAACACTCAGCCAGTCAGAGACTCAGTCGAACAACTCAAGGCCTCATGGATAGATTTCGTGACAAGACCCATCGATGTGCTCAGCGTTACAGCACTGCCTTTGCAGCTCTTCTGCCCTTGATCCCAGGGGTAACTGGACACAGCGCCTTCAAAAACTCGACCACTCGAAAGACTTGCAGCTGCCACGACGTGAGGAGGAGGATCCAAAGAAGAAGAAGGGTTGAATGATGGGAGAGAATATACAAGAGCTGTCGTGGATATGGCTGATGCCTAAGATGGGAAGTAGGCAGAGTGATGTGATCACGGCTGATGAGATAAATGACTGTGAGTAATGTCACCTCCTGACCACTGTATAGCAGACGCGAGCACAGACACAATGTGGCATGTACTGCTGTACAGTGCCGGGAACTTCGCTATGTGTAATGCTTACTGACAGGTTTCACTCGTTAGCTATGTGCGTGGAATGGGCCAAAATGAAAGCCCGTGCAGATTGTTGGGAAGAGGAGATACTCCTCACCATCGAGGAGATGCGACATGTCATTCATTTCCTTGATTGGCATGCAAAGTGGTGGCAGGAGAGGGCAGATCTGCGGCCTGATGTTGATCCAGCCCTTCGCAATGGGTTACGTGCATATGCTGCTAAGCAAGCAGATATGCAGCAAGGTCTCGCGCAGTCATTTGCTAAAACATGGTATCCCTCTCTCGTTGCTAATCATTTTCCTATTGAATGGCCTTCCAAGTATATCCCTGCATCATGATTTGTACTTTACACTTACACTGTGTACAGTATCATAGAGTATCCCAGAGTATCAATTTGAGCTGTGCATGATTTTTTCATCTGGCTGAAGTCCAAAGATTGAACTTTAAAGGTAAGCCGGTGGCATTGACTGAATTTGTACAAGAAAGTGTGCCTGATCTTGATCGAGAAGTGTGCCTGAGCCGCAGAGCTGGCCCGGCATCAATTGCCGGGTACTGATAAGAGCAGCCTCCGGCCAATCCACCACATACCCCGGCCTGGCCCAGAGCTACTGGCAAGACCAAGGGTATAATTAATTATCACCCCTGCAATTGTAGTGCCTAATAAATTGTGCCCCTTGCAATTGCAATGGTATAATAAACTATCCCCCTTGTAAGCAGCAAGGAAAAAATTAATTATTGCCATTGCCATTGCAACAGATTGTCAAATAGGCACATGTTACAATTGCAATGGTATTGTTAATTATCACAACAGGATCTACTGAGACCCAATCATTGATGTTATTGAGCTGGATTTAGCTGATGAGGAGGAGGACAACACCGGGGATTCAGATTTTGAAGAGTAGGTGCCTGAACGGCCTTATCGGCTGTTAGTTATTATTATCTATATGTATATCGTTATCTTACTGCTTGCGAAAGTCTAACTATCTAATCAATTGGCCATGGTTTAAACCCTTGGACATAAGCAATGTAAGGCACCGAGATGAGCCGCAAGTCTACATTGGGACAATGTTGTGGCAGCCGGAGGCTCCTCATATGGCTCAGCCACCTGACATCACAATTCCCCTGGCCTGTTTATAAAGGGCCACATTGCAATGTCCCCCATGAATATTACCAGTCACATCATAATGTGGGCACTTGGACTGGTGGACGTGCGTCGGTACCTGCCAAATTGGGCCAATCATCCCAACGCACATCAATTTCAAAAGTGAAGTCATGTACCTACCAAATCAGTCCACTACACCTTGGAAACATCCATTGTACTATTTTGGAATCCATTTTGGATGAATTTGAGCCCAGTTAAGCCATGTGCTGTGATAAAAGGCACCCAGTGGCTGAGAAATCATACATCCTCATTTAGGAATTTCTTGTTATGTGCAGGAGGTCCCTAGCCCACCATTTATATTCCTATATATTCCTATTTCCTACATCACAACTACCAAGGCTTGCTATTCCTGTGAACATTGCAATGTTTCTGGTAGGTATATCAAGGTAACATCATAATGTTACTACATGGACACCTCCTTGTCATGTTGGCTACTGCAAACAGACGGCATGAGTATAAAAAGAAGGGTGAAAAGTGTACTGCCAAATTTTTCCCATGTTGGGATGGCCCATATTGTGTCACTGGCGCACACCCGGAGGTCTCTACATATATACTTGACATCCCAATGAACCAACACCTGACCTTCCATGCCTCCGAGCTCAAATGGCACATTGCCAATGATGCAGCGCTTTTCCCATCGCGTGAACTGGCACAACCTGGACCTATACTCACCCTGGACGGAATGGAAGAATACCTTGTGGAACAAATCATCGATTCACGTTGCTGAGGCCATGGGTGGCAATTTCTTGTCTGGTGGCATGGATATGGCCCCCAACATGACCTATGGATTGCCTCGTCCGAACTATCTGATTGCGAAGCTCTCGACAAATGGTATCAGAATGGTGGTGATGGGCCGGACTTGAGGTAGCTTTTCCCTCCCGGGTTTTGCAATAATTTTTTCCCACGAGGTTTTGATGCACCCGCGATTGTCCATGTTGTTGCTGAATTTTACCTTACTTAAATTTTTTTCTGCCTCTAACCGTGTCTTTGATTTAGTTATTGGAGGGGTGTAAGCCTGGGCACTTACCCGTCAGCCACTGATTACCTTATTCGGAGACCACGAGACAATCCGGACTCTTTAGAACTCATACTACTACTACGTTGTTCTCGTGTCTCAACTAGCTTTCGAATATATCCTTGTCTCAAATTCTCCCTGTTCTCAGTGAATTCCACATCTCATCTCTATCTGAGTGTTTCTTGTCAGGGTCCCAAACCCCTGACAAGCTTCCACACCCCTGTGGCTGGCAATCTGGAGAAATGTAGGAGAGATATAAGGGGTGCTAACACAGACATGCTCATTGGTTAGTACTTCATTGCAAGTCTGGTGCTCTCACTTTCAAAGGACTTGAACTCTTCTCCCTTGGTCAAGAGGCCCACTGCTGATAAATTCTTACCCATTGACAAGGCTTCCCTGTACTTACATTATGATGTAATCTAATAATATACACTGGTTGCATTACAATGGCCCCCTTTATAGAGAGGTGTAGATGTGATGTTCCTAGGATCTTTTACGGTGATGAGCTCTACACCACTCTGTTTGCATAATTTGACATTACATCAGCGCTAACATATGATCACGTGATCGCACCACACGCCACCGATGTCACATGACCTTTTCTGACCCTTTCTGACCTTTTCCACACATTTCCGATGATTTTTAGTGATTTCCGATGATTTTTGCTTTCAGCCGACATCTTGCACTTAGTTTCCGCTTTGCGACACTGTTACAACCCCAATTCAGTACTGCACAGCACCCCTGAAAGTTTTACAATCCGTCCACGGCACATCAGCACATAAAAGTTGCGAGGATGCGTCATTGGGATCACTTCACCCCAGTGCTTCAGACATACTGCAATGGGAACACAATTGTGGAACAGGTGTTATGAGCCAGATATGGTAATTTTGGATGTTGGACTTTCACGCGTGTCTCCGGTCCTTTGTGTGAGCAATAAAATTTATCAGTTGTCAGTTTTTCATTTTAAATTTTTACATTATATATATACTCTCCTGTACATACAAGAAAAACAAGTAGAACTTCACCCCTTGTCTCTCAGAACCTCATTGCGGCTCAGATCTCGACCTTGTACTTCATCTCTTAACCTCGATACCACATTATTTAGTTTAGACTCCGCTGATAAGCACACTACCGCTCTAAGCACATATTTGGTTGTTTTCAATGATTTGTGATATCTGCGCAATCTTTGGACACAATGTACAACCTGGAGACCATATTAGGATGTGTTTCGAGCCCCTTGCAAGTTACGTGATGTCATTCCGATCATTTCCAACCTCATTTCAACCCATTTCAACCTTTTTCAATGTTTTAATACTATTTTTTATGTTTCCTTGCTTATATCTGACTTATTGCTACATCAAAGGACTATCTATGCATTTCCCATACTATAGTATACCTATTCGATGTGTTTCCAACCTTGTCAGACCTTTTCCAGTCTTTATTTATCTTCGCAGTTATCAGTATTCCAATGTTTCAATTATGTATAGTTTCTGTTGATTGCACTATTACTATAGGTTTGGACTCCAATCTCTACGGACTATTAGTCATATCCGATCCCTCCAATGCCATTTCGACCTCTCCGAGGTCATTTTTACTTATATTCTACCTACCATTCTCATTTTACAAAAAAAAAACATCGTACTTTGTTCCCCCACCTTCATAAGACTTTGTATCACTTCGATCTGACTCAGACTGCGTTCCCCTGCGTTCCCAGACACTATCCCTCATATATTGACCTCGACACACTGTGTTCTACCGTGTTCTATTGTGTTTTCTTTGTTTTAGCTCGCATTTTATCAGTTTAGCTCCCATCTTGCTCAATCTTTTGTTACCTATATCAGACTATGTATATGGACCCCCACAATCATTTACATACCCATATCTGACCACCTTTGAGCCGGATATCACCATATTATCCCTTATTACATTGTAGATTGGCCATAGGAAGAGATATATCAGGACTCCGCACTTTTAGATCATTTCAGTATACAGCTTTATATATAGTGTTGGTGTGGTTGTTTCCTGACCATACAGCATCGCTGGACGTATCACCGCTCCTGCTCTCGCTTTCGTATTCTTGCACCCGTGTTCTTGTTCTCACTCTCACATTCCCACACTCTCACTACCACACTCCCACACCCGCATTCGCTAATCACACTTTGCTCGGCACATCATGTGCATTGTAAAAACTCTTTTTTCTTTTTCAATTCACTCATTATAGGAAGGGTTACTCACCCACTTGCACCCCTCAGTCCGTGACCCAGCAGTGTTATATTAGTGATTGTTATTTTCATTGATAGATACACTGTGAGTGTATCATTTTTGGAGCCCACCGCAAGGGGTCTGAGTTTCAAAATTCCTTATCCATATTTCTGCAGCCTACTTCACCTATATCATTGTGTGTGCCACCAGCAGCGCCATCTACTTTGTTTCCACTGCATCACCACCATCACAGTCATCTTCGTCTTACAGCAGTCGGGAGCCTTCACCAAGAATTCTGCACCACCTTCGTGACTTTCCCGCAACACCTTGCAATCTAGTCCAATATTTTGCGGCTTCCTGCAATTTCCCAATGTTTTTGCGACCTGTTCATGCTATTCACCTCAGTCAATTCACACTTCCCATTACATCAGACTCCCTCGCACTCCTAGCAATCATCCTTGATGTTTTCACGATCTTCTGTGTGCACTTTGTGATCCCATCAATGTTTTGCAACCTCCTCACGATAATTATCTATCTCCTGCACTTCCTTATGATTTCCAGCACCTTCACATTGACCCCGCAACCTTAGTAATACATTGATTGCCACAACTCAGCAACCTCATACATCACAATCCCAATCGGAAACTTTGCAAACATCACACATTGCTTGCAGCACTTGCCCTATCACTATGCCACTTCAATGTGATTGCTCTGCCCCTCATTTTGACCCCAGTCGACCTTGCGAACTTTGCTGATACTTTTCAGACCTCACAGTTCACTTTGCGCAATCAGAGATTGATAGCGACCAGGAGAAGAAGTGCTACATGTGTTGCTATGTTGATATTGATACGTAAGAACTACACTCCTAGGTGTACTAGATATACTTCAAGACATGGCTATGCTTGCTGGAAGGGGCATGTACCAAAATAGGACCTGATCAAAAATGGTCGTTTAATATATGAACACATGCACCTCATTGGGAAGATCAGAAGGTCTATTAATAGTGTGGCTGTATCTGTCCTAATTAGGCTGTAAAACACAAAATACTTTCAAAAAGCCTGTGGTTTGAAAATTTGACCTCTTGCAATTTGGATGGTTCAGCTTGTATCTGGACTCATTTTTCAAGGGGATCATGAATCTGAACACAAAATTGCTGAATTTGGCCTGTGGCACCCACTATGCCCAAAATGGTAATTGGGTACCAAGAGGGGGTTAGATAATGTTCTCCAATTGGGATGGTTTGAATTGTGTCTAGACTCATTTTTTGAGGATAGTCCAAATCTGAATAGGGAAACATAAAATTTTCCTTGTAGCTCCCAATATGGCTAGATCAATGATGGTGGCTGAAATGAGGGTTGGGTGACCTCTTCTGAATGGAATGGTTTGACTTGTGTCTGGACTGGTTTTTTGAGGAGAATCCATATCTGAACAGAGAAATTTGAAAATCTCATTACAACTCCCCATATAGCTAAATCAGTGATGGTGGCTGAAATGAAGGTTGAGTGACCTCCTCCGAATGAAATGGTTTGACCTGTGTCTAGACTGGTTTTTTGAGGAGAATCCATATCTGAACAGAGAAATGTGAAATTCTCACTACAACTCCCAATATAGCTAAATTTTTTGAGTAGATTCAGAATCTGGACACGAATTTTTCATAGCTGACCTATAGCCTCTGCTACAATCAGATTAATCTGAGCTATCAGAAAGGACATTGTGTAACATCCTCCAACTGATGTCATTAATACATCATCTGGACCTATCTGATGGGCAGATGGAGGATCTGAAGAGGGAATCTTCATATCTGACCTGTCACCCTTACTATGAATGTTTTGATATTCTAACCTAGAATAAGGTTGACTCAAAGTGACACCACATATGTAGGTCTATATGTTTTCTGGGTTCAAATTTTGAGGGAATTCCGAATCTGAAGTCAGAATCATCAAATTACACCTGTGTGGCCTGATAAACTGAAAAACAATATAGGCAAAACTTGATTTGTCCATAGCAGATGTTTCAACCAATAAAAATGTAAGTACTGCTAGTATCCACTAGTCATATATGTATGAATCACATTCCAAAAGACACTTTGACATATTTGGGTCTGGTTGCTGTGATATAACCAAATCAAGCACTTTTACCATTTCATTTGTTATAAGTGCATCTCATTAGCAATCTTGAGGCACAGGCATGAAACATACTCCATAGTATGTACAAAGTGTGAATCAAAAGCAATCATAGAGAAATTCAAAGTATTGGTGAAAGAACACACAAAAGAGTGGTAAAAAGGCTTTGTAGAATAATATCTACAAGTTTCACATTCCATAACACACTTAAAGACTATTTTGTATGTTTCTTCACCAATACTTTGAATTTCTCTATGATTGCTTTTGATTCACACTTTGTACATACTATGGAGTATGTTTCATGCCTGTGCCTCAAGATTGCTAATGGGATGCACTTATAACAAATGAAATGGTAAAAAGTGCTTGATTTGGTTATATCACAGCAACCAGACCCAAATATGTCAAAGTGTCTTTTGGAATGTGATTCATACATATATGACTAGTGGATACCAGTAGTACTTACATTTTCATTGTGTGGGATTGCATGATGTCAGTACACATCATGTGACATCTTTCGAAGTTGCAAAACATCATGTGACATTGCCCCACATCGCAGAACATTGTAGTGCCATCCACAAATCTACAGAAGGATAAGTAAAAGGGTTACAGGACAGTGACAGATACCTACCCCTATCTGCTTTCAACTAAAATTCTTCTCTCATTTCCTCTGATGTAATTTTGCATCTTGAGATACTCAGCTGGATTGGACTCAACCCTCAGTGCTGTATTCAATTTGGCTTTTGTGCGAACAAGGTAGTCAATGATGAAGTTGTCATGATGTATGTGATAGAATAGTCTAGGAGCTGAAGGTCATTGTAGTCCAGGCATGGTGTTGCAGATCTGGCGTATTTCAAACTCTGTTCATTGATTCCATTACAATTCGTGCTGTCTAGGCACTAAAAAAGGCAACTTCTGATCATCTACTCACAATGCCAGATACAGCAATTGGATATGTTGACTTACAAAGGTTGTACATCACCAATCACTATAGATGAATATTTAGGTTCTTCACACCTGGCCCCTCAAACTCAAATCACCCAGAGATTTGGGTGGCAAATATTGAAAGTGTTGCCACCAACTTGGATCTGCATATTTGTTCCTGGTTTCAGACTAAACTCTTATGATTGCTGCGTGAATGAAATTATCCCTCTGACTTGCCTTGTATGCTACCATGGTGTTTGTCTACCCAACCACTGCTGATAATTTTATCCTTGGATTCTTCAGATGCTTGAGCGTTGGAGTTGACTGATACTCAGTAAGCCCGAGCCCACTCAAGCCCAGCCCGAGCCCAGGCTTTGAGCCTAAGCTGGGCCCAACACATCACTACCAGTGGGAAGCTTGAGCTCAGCAGGCATCCCTGTACATCTTTAGTATAGTATACAATAGTATACAGTAATGTACTGCCTATTGTTTTACAAAGGCTACATGTAATTGCAGTAACCTTGCTGGTCAGTAAAGCAGAGGGCCCTTTGATAAACAGACCACTGGTACATTATAGAGTTGGGATTTAGTTACCTGATATGGAATGCTTGAATTCTGCAGGCACATCTGCCTCCAATGCAGCTTCATTTTCCTAAAACATGAAATGAAATGGATCCCAATTTGGTATACACAATGGCTTCAGGCGTAGTGGATACATGTGGAAGGTTGAGACATCCACGACCACAATGATGGATGATTGGCCCAATACGGTAGGTATGAACCCATTTCTGAATCCCGTGTTCTTATGACTTGCTGGCATTTCCTGCTGACCTGTATGAACTTTGTTTGTCCCAGGACAGTTGGAATATACAATGGCATGTTCTATATAACCTGATGATACCATTCTCATGTGAAGTCTGAACTTGCACATTTTTTAGGCTAAGTACATGCAATTTTCTGGCCTACAGAACAAGATTGTATTGCAAGGTTCATATAGACTACTATCCTAAAGAGAACAAGACAATCCAGGGAGTGCAGATAGAGTAGTTGATAGCGTGGAAATGATAGAACAGCTCAAAATACTAAGTTGTGCAAACTCTTTTAATGCTAACCCTCCAATTGGCAGCTGATGAGTTGGCTGTGGGTGGCGCTAGCTCTAAAGTCCTATGTTAGTTTGCACAGATCATACAATAGCACCGAAAAATGTACTTTCGTTTTTTAGTTGCCTTGACTGCAACCACATTCCCATGCACATTATTCAAGTGCCTGAGAACCCATGTAGCATTGTCCACAGTATCCCACCACTTCTTTTCACCTACTCCATTCTCACTCGCACCTAATCTCTTCCTCCACCAAACCAGCACCAACAAAACCATAAAGATACCACTACCACCAGGCTTTCAGATAGAATTCCAGTCACAGTTGCCAGATACCTTTGAAGGCATCCAGTTCTTATCAACGCCACACTGCAATGGCTAGATAGCACTCCACCAACTCCACCATGACTCCCCAAGGGCTTCAGCATCACCTTTGGAAAGTTTCTTGTCCCATTGAGGTCCATCCATTTTCCTCTGGGTCTCAAACCAACTCTGGATTTTGAGAGGGTGAAGAGGTGAGCTAAAGAGATGTGGCAGCCCTTTCAGTGAAACTTCCCATACCACACAGGCCACCCAGCTTGATAATGGCCCAATCTACATGGGCCACCCAACACCGGCTGGAGGGGTGATTGTACCCATTCCATACAGCTCAGCCAAGGCTGTATTGTACCCATACTGCATGGGTTGGCCAACGCTACATTGTACCCATACCACACAGGTCAGCTGGCGCTATATTGTACCTGTACCACATGGGCCAGCTGAGGCTATATCGTACCCATTCCACATGGGTCAGCCAGGTCATTTACACATGGCAGCCCTTACCATATATATCACCTGCCTCTTTTGGTAATTCATTTACATACATTTGATTTGTAGCATATCATATATGTCTGGGACTTATTTTTCAATGTGAATTCAACCGTGATGGTTGTTTTGTGATTGGACTACCTATTTTGGCAATTGTTTCAGGAATGCTTGATATGGAGCATATCATATATGTCTGGGACTTATTTTTCAATACAAATTCAACTGTAATGTTTGTTTTGTGATTGGACTACCTTATTTGGTAATCATTTTGGGAACACTTGACATGAGACATATTGCACAGGTCCGGGGCTTGTTTTTCAATGTGAATTAAACTATGATGTTTGTTTTGTGATTAGACTATCCTATTTGGTAATTTTGGCCAACACCATTATCAGAGTGAATAAAACCACATCAGCATATAGTATATGATATATCTCCGGGCTCTGATTTTCATTTTGAATCTGAATCTGAAGTCAGAATGTTAATATTTTATTTGTGTCATACCATAGAGCCTGATTTGTGTGAATTTGCAATGTAAAATATGGATTCAGATATAGCAAATGTTCCAACTGTTAAAACCATTCTTACAACTGTCAGAGGGTAGCTTTATATGTCTAATATGTGGCTCAAAAGAGTATGGAACAATCACCTGATTAGTACATAATACTGCAAAAGTGAATTAAAGTCTTAATGTTTCAGACTTTTAAGCATTGTTATATATTTGTGCACATCAATGTTTAGATGTCTGAAGTATACACTTTGAA
>KN833001.1:377324-388788 GCA_000827315.1 Piloderma croceum F 1598 | reverse complement strand
ACCCAGTCGATCTCCTACTCCCGCCATCTCAGCACCTTAACCACCTGTTCCACCTCACCACACAGGTCCCAAGTGAAGTCCCCGCCCATATTTCTGTTACTAGATTAATACCAAGTGCGTTGCACATGGTTTTTGCTTTCGCCAGCCAAAATACCCGCCCCCACTCCCCTCGCGTTTCCCACCTTCCATGTCCTCAGCTAGCATCTACACATCATCCTACAAGGTTTCTCTATGCTCTCCACAGGTTATTTTTAGGCCCCTGCCAGTATCAAGAGCATGCACTCGATATCCGGCTTTTGAGGGTCAAAACCCCTCCCCCGCCAAATCTCGCCTTCCCCACCTCCTGTACCCTCAACCAGTATATATATTTTATCCCATAGGTCTCCTCCGCCCTCCCCATAAATTATTTCCAGGCTCCCACTGATATTGAGTGTGTGCACTCAATATCCGGCTTTTGGGGGTCAAAATCCCTTTCCCACCCAATCTCGCCTTACCCCCCTCTCGTGCCCTCAACCAATACATATATTTCATCCCATAGGTCTCCTCTGCCCTCACCGCAGGTTATTTCCAGGCCCCTGCCAATATTGAGTGTGCGCACTTGATAGCTGGCTTTTGGGGGATCAAACTTTGCCCTCACTTGCATGGTTCACTGGCGCATATACAGCTTTATTCCCCTTACATACAGTACCCCATGCATGCCCTACAATACCCCCAGGTACTGATTTGTAGCCCCAATGCCACATATTTTACTATAGATACATTGCATGTACATACAGGAAATATAATATTGAATATACTCAATTGGGAAAGTCCGGAGCTATCGGTGTACCTGGGACTAGCCACCAAAGCTCCAGAGCCACACCATTATATTTTTTATTTCTGACATCACAATTCCTGCACCCCCAGAAGTCAGCCGTACATTGCAATGTGCTGAGGGAATTTTGTCAGCCACATCATAATGTGGGTACTTGGACTGGTGAACGTATGCACATTCAAAGTCATTTTCTTGTCTACGATATCACCAAGACTAATTGACAACCTTCTAGGTCAGGCACTGGACCCTTGATAACACCTTGAATAACAGTACATTTATGCAAGAGTTAGGAATACTCCTTAATTCACGGGACATCTCTTTCAATGCCGAAGACAGGTGCATAATGTGCTTCCCTCATGTTGTCAATATCTGCTGCCAACACATCATAAAGGAGTTCACTGACATTGAGCTTGCTGACATCGAGGAAATCCAGCTAACCACTCTTCCAAATCTCACCAATACCCCATCTTACGAGGATGCAGTCAAGCACGATCCAGTAGCACGTGGTCAAAGTGTTGTGCATATTTTGCGGAGTTCTGGTCAGTGGCGTGATGCTTTTGATGATATTATCAAGGACGGTAACACCAAAGGGTGGTTCCGCATTGGTGATCCACCTCAAGTCATCCGGCTCCGACCAACTATTGCGCGATGTCAAGACACAGTGGGATTCCATGTATTTTATGATAAGGTGCCTTCATAAACTGCGCCCTGTAAGTTATTATTTTTCCACCTGAATTACACTCATGTGATTCATTCATCAGACTGTGGACCATTTCCTTGCGCTGCCCATTAACAATGAGTTGGCAATGCATAAGATAACGGAGATGGAGTGGAGAGTTTTGCAGGATTTTCAGATCATCTTGGAGGTATGAGCATCACAAAACATGCAGAGATGCCGCTGACGAGCAAATCAGATTCCTCACTACGTGCAACAGTTCATGTCCGGTGAATCTACCCCCATCCTCTCTAATTCAATTCTGGCCTTTGAGCTCTTCCTGTCAAAATGGGAGGATCTTGCTGTAATGCATCCAAGGCTCAAACCATGGATAAATATTGGTCTGGCCTACGCAATTGACTACTATCAGTGCATGGATTGTACCAGCTCATACATAGTTGCAATGGGTAAAACATTTCAATTATTATTTGTTATCACAGTCTCAATATTATATTTGTTAGTTCTCAATCCCGCCATTCGTATGAGCTGGATCCGTAAGCATTGGGATCCAGAATACGTTGATGATGCTGAATGCAAAGTCAAGCAAATTGTAAGCCAATTAATTTTGTGCAGCATTCAACTTACATACTGAGGATGCTAGTTGGGCGAGTATCATGAGCGCGTCAGGGCCAAGACAGCGGCCCCCGGGGTTTCAACTTCCACTTCTGCTGGCCATAACCTCATTCAGTCACATCAAACTTCAACATTGGATTCCCTATGCAGCAATATGGACTAGTGGACGAAATGGATATTGCAAATCGCGAGAACCATGACGAGCAGACCCTCGAGCAAGAATATCAGTCCTATATAATGGCGCCACTTTCACCAAGAGGGACAAATACTCTAAAGTTCTGGGAGGTATGTCAGATTCAGATGGTGCATGAACTCTAATTGATTATTCTGAGAAACAGTCTAGCGAATCCATACATCCAACATTTTTTGAAATGGCCTTAGACTACCTTCTGATCCAAGCATCCGCAGTTCCTTCTGAGCGAGCCTTCTCATCCAGTGCTAAAACTGACACAAAGAAGTGCAATGGCATCAACCCAGTGTTGATGGAAGCTCTGCAAATGCTGAAATATGCTCTCAAGAAGGCTCGTCTTGATTTCACCAGTGGCTGGATCACATCGGAGAAGGATATGCAGGTGGAGAAGTCTGAGGAAGACCTTCTTGCCCTGCTACTTGGGGGGAATCATGAGGACAATATGGATAGAATTATTCAGAATCTTGGCGAAGACAATTCAGACTGTGATTCAGATGATGATCCCTAACAATGCCCTTCATCTGTCTTCCCAGATGTTCTGATCCGCGCACTAGCTATGTTTTGTTCCTCGGTCATTCTCATATCTCTGCATGCATCTTTGTCTTGGGCTTGTAATGTTTCTTTGTTCCTCAGTCATCATCACATGCCCTTTGTTTTTACCATTGATTCGTAGCCTTTTCTTTACCAATCTATTACTGCCATCATATCGGGTGTTAAGCCACAACATTCGGAACAAGCCGCGGTTTGATATACAACCACCTTATGCTACTGCTTCATTTTGCCTTCCCTCCCACATTTGTTCTTGTGCATAGCGATAACATTTACGGGTGAGTCATCACTGTATATACATACTCCTTCAAATTCAGGTGAATATTGCGCACAATATTGAACTGGTGGTATCAGGCTCACCATTAATATTGTGCTCCAGACCTTGATATTCTCATTTCTGTTACACATGAGCTCCACCACGTCCAGACTTGTATCAGATGGTTCAAGTGTGTGTGATTTGGATATTGTTAGGGTGGGAGGGGAAGTATAGGCTAAAAGAGCGGATTGGGGCCAGGTCTTTTGGTGCGCAACATCGAATCTTTTTTCTCCCATGACTTACTGAACCCATCGTAGGTATTGTATACTGAGGAATCAATATTGTTTCGAAAGAAGAGATTGCCATCAAGCTCGAGTCCATCGATGTAGATTACCCTCAGCTCGAACATGAATACAAAGTGTATAAGAGCCTCGCAGGTTACACTGGCATCCCATCCGTTCGCTGGTTTGGAACGGAGGGCAAATACAACACTATGGTCCTTGAACGCCTTGGTCCTTCCCTTGAGGAGCTCTTCAGTCGCAGCAACCGCCAGCTCAACTTGGGGACGATCTTAATTTTGGCGGACCAGATGGCAAGTATTGTTTATTATCCCAGTCTTGTACAGCTAACCTAAATGCCCCAATTACATAGATCTCATGTCTTGAGCTTGTGCACTCTCGTCATTTTGTCCATGGCGATGTCAAACCTGCCAATTTTCTGATGGGTCTTGGTGATCGCGACAATCAAGTCTATCTTATCGATTTTGGTCTTGCAAGGATGTACAAAGACCCGAAGATGCATCTGCACATCCCATACAATAAAAACTGTTACCCTACTGGGACTGCCTCATTTGCCTCAATCAACAACCACCTCGGTGTCGAAAGGTCGCGTCGTGATGATATGGAATCCCTGGCCTATATTCTTGTATACCTTCTTCGTGGCTCTCTTTCCTGGCTCGGCGTTAGACCTGCAATTAACATGCAGTGGCTCGACACAACTCTCCAACAGAAAATGGGTTTACCCCTTGACCTCCTGGGCTCTGCATGCCCCAACGAATTCAAATTATTTCTCAACTATACCTGCAATCTACGCTTCAATGAAAAACCTGACTATGCTTACCTATGCAAGAGTTTTCACGACCTCATCATGCATGAAGGCTATCAATCTGATCGCCCATTTGCATGGCACATAATAAGCAATATTCCAGATTCTTGGGGTGCAGGTGCCAGATTCAAGCACAATAAGCAAAATGTTTTGCAGGGGAAAGACATGGGACAATCTGGCAACAAGAAGTATGTTCCTTGTCTATCCCAGCTCACCATTTATCTTATCGTTTTGTAGATTGCACACTCGCGCTCGTTCTCTTACACCAACTACCAGCACCTCAGACACGGCCTATTGATAGGCAGATGCAATTCCGTGTGCTAGCGTACTATTGTTCTTACCCCTCTGCATTCAATCACACCATGAACCATTACATTTTTTGTGTCTTTTATATTTCCTTGGTGCCGTGTTTAACTTCGGACTTGTTGGCGATGTGCTTGTTACTGCTTCCAGTTATAACCAACTTGAACCGCAGTGTAACCGAAAGCCGCAGGCATAGTTGTGTGCTAAATGTTTCTCTGATACCCTGTATGACATTTCAAATCATATTTTGAACTCACTAGCAGCATAGGCATATATGTATCATAATGTATGTAGGCCACATTGTATTTCTTACAGCACTCCAGCTATAGCTGACTCGAACCGCAGGCTAGCTGAAAACCGCAGTCATGGTCACAGTTACATGTGATTATAAAAGCTGTGACAGGCAGTTGATCCGGTTTGCCATAATCGGCTCACAGTTAACCGAGCCGTGGCAACACTAACCTCAGCAAACAAATTGACAGCTGCAGGCGAGCTTTTCGCAGCCTCTGGCCTTTTATATTGCCGGCGATACCATAGGTCAGTTTCTATATGTATAACAGTTAGAGTACACAATTTACTAAAATTTTGGGCAGCCACAGCAGCAGCACCTTTGTCTAGATATTCTGGCATGGTAGCATTATCCAATTGAGTGGGAGGTTCCTATGCTGGGTCCACCTCAAATGGCTCAATATCACCATACTTTATGATAAAGTCATGGGTAACTTTGTCATAGAATTTAGTTGTCTTTTTATTATCCAGGGCCTGCTGATAGATAATTGCTTGTGACTCCAAGAACTGGCATTTGAAACCATGGAAATGGTCTGGTGCACCCCACTTGACTTCAGGAGCCTCATGTTTCTTTCTACCTTTTTTTGCCATGAGTTTGAGAAGGTAGGGGATTTTCTGCAGGTGTGATTGAAATGGTTCAGTCACAGAAAGGTCAAGAAAAGAATTTCTTGGTTGTATTCATCTCGATTGGGTAAGACTGCTGGTGGTCATGATAGGATATAATTCACTCACTACACTTCTTCCTTGGCACCACAACACCATTATGCAACTTCCATCATATGTTTTCCATCTCCCGTTTCAAAGTAATCACTGACTTTTCATGAAGGACTGATCCATTGTATATCCCCCCCCCCTTCTAATGAAGACTATGACAAGTGCTATGTCGCACTCAAGGGCAAAAAACCCAGTATTTATAATGACTGGTAAGTGCTCGCTGCATTACCATTAATATTGCATACTAATGCATGTTTCTGAAGGGGTACTTATCAACAGTAGATATACTGTCTCTCTCACACTATCAGCAAATCAATACACTCATTGCAATTGGCATGGCAACTTTATGAAGGCCATCATCAGGCCAGTTTTGTTGCTGTCCTTGTGTGCCCTGACCCCCTTGCGCCTATAATCATTGCAACTGACACCTGAACCAGCACGCATCAGGCCCTGCCTCTTACCTGTTTGTTCCCAGTGGACAGACCAATTTTTATCATCTTCCAGGGTGAAGTACCCAGTATCCACTATGGCTGGTAATAATGTCTTTATGTAATCACCACTTGCTGATGCTGACCTAACAATCCAGGAATGAGTGCCTCAAATATATTACCAGTCTCAACAACAATGCCATTAAAGCATATGGTAATATCACAGAGGTGGCAGCCAATTACACAAAGGCTCAATTTAATGGTCAGGTGGAGAGTGGATTGAGCCTGTGTCCATGACCTTTTAAGGTTCTCAACTGGTGCCCTTTTATGTAGTTGCCAAATGTATCTTCTTTTTCAAAGCCCACTTCCATGAAATTGCAGTCTAGCTGATTGATCATGAAATGTGTTCACTTCTTCTTTAGGGCTAAACCCTCTTGACTGTCCATTGATTCACTCTGCCTTCTTTTCAACAGTCCCACCATGTCACTTATCTATCAAGATGCTTTGCATGAAGACCCTGATGTTGCACAGCTCTTTGAGGCTCTCAGTCTATGAGATGTCCCTGCACCTAGGCTAGACCATAATGCAAAGTCAAAACAGCCTGTAATTGAGATATACAGTGGTAATGGGCAATCCCAGCTGAACACAGAAATATTTTCCTTTATTTGTACCCTGTCACAGCCACCAAAATCAGTGACCCAAAAGTTTAGGTACACTTTGTGGCTTTCACAGTCATATTCAGATGAAACTCTGAGTAAGAGGTCCATCTGAAATGTAAAAATGAATTCCTGGCTCTGGTTTACCAGACCAGGTCTCAAAATCGAGAATTCGACCCGTGACGTGCATAATTTTCACAGCCCGGGCATGTGATAGCCCCTATGAAACATAGCACAGCCTTCATCAAGGCTTTTGATCGTCACAGTAGACGTTTTGTGGAATAAGATATATTTTGTGAGCATACATATGTTTGTCTGTTTATTTCAATTCTACTTAAAATAGTGAAATCATTCATTCCTTCAATTTAACTCGTAGAGCTAAAACTGCTGATGAATTTTATTGCCACTGGTTCACTATGGAACTGCCATGTCAAAATCATGGTGTGGAAATTACCTGCTCATTCTGAAAACTAAGTTTGAATAGTCGTTTATAATAGATATTCGCTTTTTGGAAGCCACTAATGAATTTGGACACTATAACTACGGTAAATGATTCATTGCAGCAAATCCAGGAGGTGACCTATAGTTGGGACAATGATGGTTTGGGGGATGAAGATGTCTATAAAGCCTGTGATGAATTAAGGTCTGTCCATGTTTGCATATTAACAACCTTGGACGAATTATTAGATGAGGACAAGGACGGTGATGGGGATAGTAAAGATGATTTCTTTGATGAAGACTTTGCTGGGGAAAGTGTATGTGCCTATGATTGTTTAATTTTTCATTTCACCCATCAAAACTTTCTAGGTCATTGCTGAGACTGCAGGCGAAAAAGCAGCCCGTACCGCAAGAGAATGTGCCAATAGTATATTGGACCGTGTCAGACATTCTCCTATCAGTCCTGCTGAGCTACTATCCAATCTAGAGTTAGAGACTTATGAGACTCGCCGTAAAGTTGAAGATGATGGATTTGTGAAATTATATAGAGGCTACTCTGTCTCTACTGATTACGATTGGGTGAGTTTATTTAAATATGTTATTGTGTTTGACTAATTTTGAATTTCAGAATGCTTCATTCCATTTTTACACATCACATCTGCGGAGTTATGCCAATTTCATGAGTTCCTGTCAAGAACTGGGGGACATATCATTGCAAGATCGTCTCAAGCGACGGAATGAGGTGCATGTGCAGTCTTGCCAATTTTTTCTTGTTGCAGTGCTCATATGCTGCACAGATCTTGGTGTCTGCTCAGCGAATAGCAGATGGAGGCTCCCTGTTAAGCCTGATATTATTAAGGCAGTTGGAAGCTATCAAGTTTGCAACGGATTGGAAAATTATTGGGCAGCAACATGGGGGTAAATGGTTCCAAATTAGGAGGGGGGCGTGACTTTAATGTGACCATCATAATTATCAATTGGTCCCGAGTCCTTCACATGAAAGGGTGTG
The DNA here is from genome assembly GCA_000827315.1 of Piloderma croceum F 1598. Classification (NCBI taxonomy): domain Eukaryota; kingdom Fungi; phylum Basidiomycota; class Agaricomycetes; order Atheliales; family Atheliaceae; genus Piloderma; species Piloderma croceum. The sequence continues at coordinate 380,751 of KN833001.1, read as the reverse complement.
TGGAGCACGGAATTGACACGGCCAGAGCCAGGCCTGCCCGGAGGGCCATCTATATAAATTGTGAAGTTTTAAGTTCATTGCCTTGTTCCTCAACCACCGTTGGCTATCAGCAGCGCTGAAGCAAGGTGTTGGACGACAACGTCGGCCACTGGTTACCAACTTTGGGCACAATCATTCCCATGCGTCGGGAATCCTGAGTTTACTCTTAAACTCTAACCTATCTTCCTTATGAAACGCAGCGCAGAATCCAGCAAATCCCCTCCTCAGAAGAAGCCACGCATTAATTTCCCATCAAATCTAAATGATCAGGTTACTCTGCACATGAGGGCCCATATTTCGACAGCCTTATTCCGTAGCAAGGCAATGATGCTTTCTTACACCCGAGATGAGCAGATCGGCGTACAGCGCCTCAACCTCACGACTGTCATTGCTGAGCTCGTACAGCATTGTGAAAGGCTGAAGTCAATTCGCGTTGACCGTTGGTTCACACAGAAGAGCAATTGTGATTCACGACTGGCACACTTGGCGGATTCATCTGTGCTTACCCTCGGTGGTTTGTTCCTCTTTGTCTTGGACTCGACGGAAGAATGCTCAGAGAATCCTTGGGAGGACATTCTGAACCACGGTATGTGTCAACGAAGATACGACTCGGGCTTCGTGGATTCATGTGTATGGCAGAGTTTTTTGATCGATTGGGCTCACAAGCGGAGGATCTAATGGTAGAAGAAGAAGTATCATATGCAGGTGCGTGGAGGTCCCGTTGATCTGGGAGCCTTCATTTACTGTATGTAAAGCCACTCTCAGATCGTGGGACACTGTATACGAGGGAGACGTGGCACAAGCTGTGATATGTTATGTTACAAGGCGGCACATGGATGATACAAAACGTGAATACGCCAAGTATATCTTTATTATTCTGTCCTCGGGGATGGGCAAGTCACGTATGATTGACGAGGTTAGCAAAACTAAATTTACAATCCCTCTATGCTTGCGGTCCGGTATTACTGGTAAGTCACCCACGTCTCACAAGTTTCACTCAGCATTGATCTTTAGTGTCGCTTAGGTTTTCCGGCACCGGACACTGAAGTCCGCGACTTCTTAACCCGAAAATGCAATGAGACGAGCGCGACGACTCGTGTGCATGCTTTTCTAGCCGCTTTGTTTGGACGTACCACCGTTTGGGTTGAAGAGCAAACCTCCTCTATCGAGAACATTGCGCAACACTTTCGTTTATATATGACGCAAAATCAGAAGCAGAATGAAGCAAATGCAAACAGAATCAAGTTTTATCACGAAGTCGTGGAAATAGCAGCATGGGTAAGTGTTGTCGGTTGTCATCAACATGGACGTCCATTCTGATAGCTTTTAAGTATACGGACAACGTCAACGTGCAAACCCCCGACGATGCTTCCATGTCGCTGGTTCCAGACCGGTCAGCCGATTCAAGGCACAGAGCACCGCTACCTGCTCAAGTTCCAAAATCCCCACCATCTCCCAAACCTATTTTCAAGTCATGATCGAATACCGGCAAAGCAGGTATGCCTTTTTCTTTTGGCACATTGGCCACAGCAATGATTAACAAACGGTAGATATCACTATAACCAATGAGGCCGAGCGTCTCACTCAAGCATTGTTGAAATATGCTTTGGGTGCCACGATGCAGCCGTTGATCCTCTTGTCTTTTGAGGAGTCCCATACCTTGACCGTCGCAGTAGAGAACACTACTGATGAAGAAAAGCCGAAACCAACTTACTTCATGTGTTTACGACAGGATTTACGGGCTTTAATCAAGCACAGTGTCTTCTCCTTTTTTCTATCAACAACTGGCAAAGTGTTTCAATTCACGCTCACCCCCCAAAAAGATCCCTCCAGCCGCGGCCAAGAAGGGTGTCTGCTTCCCATCCCACCTTATTCTGATATTGGTTTTGACCAACTTGCACTGAAGGTCTGTGAGAATATGTTGAAAATTGAAGACGTGGCGAAAGTGGAATTTATGGTGAAATTGGGTCAACCATTGTTAGTTTCATGCGACCATATGATGTTTCCTTCATCATTTGAACTGACCGTTTTCTTTAGATTTGGGGCACGATATGAACACGGAGATGACATGATCAAAGATCACATCGTTGACTTTGCAGCTGAAAAGCTTCTCAATCAAACTCTGGATGAAAACCAACTCCTCAGCGCTGACCAGAAGTTGGCATGCCTCTCCATTTGATTGGCTCTTGATTTCAATCCCTATACCGCTGATGTGCGACAAAAGGAACTAAACCTGATTGAGAATCACCTTCGGGTATGCCTCCAAGTCAGTAATTCGTTTGACCATATCAAAAGCGTAGCCCCATCCGAGCCTATCATCGGGGAAGCTGCGAGAATGATTATGAAACGCCCCGATTTCAAACCCGCCAATGCTCTTTTGACGGAGTTCCGCCAACCAGAAATCGAGCGAGGTCCGCGAGGGGAAGTAACCATGATGCTCATGGTGATCATCGCATCAGATATGATTGCAAAGCCAGGGGAGCCATTTCTAGTCACTGACTTCATGAGTGCTCTCTTTGGTGCACCCTCCACAGCTCCCGATGTGAACGATTTCAGGCGGGCATTGCCGTCTGCCATTCACCCAGAGGCCAGACAGAAGTATAAATGATTACCCTTCAAGAAGACTTTCGCAGACGCCAAGATGTACTTTAACCATTTCATGAAGGTCGCCGATTACCAAGTCATCAATCATGACTATTTGTGGCACATGATTTTACGTGGAGTGGTGATAGTGTGCGCTAATAATCAAGCCGGCGTAGATTTTATCATTCCCTTTTGCTACTCTGACAAGGAGCTGGGCAGAGCCAATGTCAGTGGCATGTTCTGGCAGATCAAGAATGATGCGAGATTCGGTGGAAACCCCCATGCCTATTTGTTTGATGCGATGGATCCGTACAAGCTGGGAACATATAATGACCAGGACGAGGATGCGAAGACTGGGGGGCTACCCATTATCCGCGTTGTTGCAGCTCTAGCATCCAAGGTGCCCTTACTATGAAACTTTCTGTACAATGACGAACGGAACTCCAAGGCAAAGGATCCTAAAGAGAAGAATCCTAAAAAGGAAGACTCTAAAGAGGAAGCCGAACAGACAGAGCTATGGTCTCGCCGTGCACCTCGCACGGAAGGGAGTTCCACGAAAAAGAAGGGGAAGGGGAAGGAGAAGGCCATGCCAAAGAAGCAGCGGTCCCCTCGTTTATACACGGCATATGATTTTTATTGTGGTGGACTGAACCCAATGATCTGGCGCACGATGGCCCAGGATACGGTGGTTGATTGGGAGGCATTACTGAATCAGTCTGGCGCATGGGATCACATCTTCAAGGCTGATGACGATGATACCGAGAGTATTCGGAGATCCCAGATGCCGGGCGCTACCAGCAACCCT
>KN833001.1:347810-373291 GCA_000827315.1 Piloderma croceum F 1598 | reverse complement strand
AGGCCTCAGTCATTTGGGGGCTTTAGTCTTGAGTTATTTGCAAATGACTGAAACAGTTAAAATTTGTGACCAAAGTTGTGACCGCTCCATAGCGTGGGAAATTCTGGTCCGATTCTTTCGGGTCAATATATGACCCCTCGGCTTTCTATGTGTCCTATCTCCACAAATATTCCCACGATTTTAGCTAATTTTCTTGATACCATAATTCAATTTTTCTGAAAAACATCGGTCATGACCGTGGCAACACTACTTCAATCTAGGTGCTGTTCATGTTCTGCCTGGTTGTGGTTCTTCCACTCAGTCTGCACCTGCACCTGCAGCACCTACCTCTGATGCAGTCATGCATGCATTTGCATCTGCAAACAAAATTGCCTCAGCGCAGAATGGCATATTGTGTTTAAAGGCAAGTGTCCAGGAGTATATCCAGCTTGGTATCAATGGTATGGTGTCTCTCCTTGGTGGGATTCTACACTAGGAGAGGCCCAATGTGGGTCTGACAGAGATATATGATATTTATATGGATGACAATGGGTACATGAGAGCACAAGGTGGTGATGAAGAAGGACATCCAGGCTTTGCACAAGGAAGGGTATGAACCAGGCAGCAATGAAGACTTTTAAACCAATATCTATTTTTATTTTTTACTTACTTAATGTGGATCGTTGCTGCCCTAATCAAGATACAACATCAAGTATGAGAGGAACATCCTAATTAAGGAGTCTGTCTACAAAATTAGACGGCTCCCCAGTGATCCACTGTAAGCCTCCGGCACTACATCTTAAGGTAAACATCACAATTCCCTACCCCTGTAAGTTAAGTCATACATTGTGATGTGGCCAGAGTATAATATTAGGTACATTATGATGTCGCCACACCTACTGGTGCATTGACTTGCTGATGACATGGTCAAAATGTGAAGAGTGAATACATCTTCATCACATTTATACCCACTTGGTTTCCTGTACATTCACAATGTATTTCTTTGCTCTTTTATAGGCACTCACAGTTGCGACAAAAAGAAGGAATCAGTGTTTTGATGATGTTGACTCTTTGGAAGACATACAAGAGTCAGACACAGCAATGACAGGGATGAGAAATGGCTGCAGGCACTTGCTGAAAAAACAAGTATGAACATCTGCTGAATTATTTCTTACAACCCATCTTATGCTCTTCCACAGAGGGTAAGAAAAATTCCATGTTGAAGGCAGACAATGCCTTTCATCATCATTATCATCAACTGAGCATTTGAGATGCCCAACCCTACCTTCAACCCCACCTCCAAAGCTTGACAGCTCATGAATACCCTGATACCCTTGTTGAAGGTCTAGTTATCAGCATCAACTACAGACTGATGCCCAAGAAATACTCAGTACAGTCCATTGTTGGATACAGTAGTCCAGAGACTATGGGGTTGGTCAACAAAGAGGCAAGGAATGATGCCCTGTTTGAAAAGTTCAGGGATAACCAAGACAGATATACACTAATAGAGACCAAGATTACAAATGGGCAAGATGCACAGCTGGTTATGATACTGTGTCCTAGTTTTGGGGACAAGGATGCTGGGTTGCTTGGTGGTAATGGGCAAATTGAGGGTGAGGAAGGCTTTTCAGATGATGATTCAAGCCCGAAGCCAGCTCTTGACAAAGTTGATGAACTAATGGTACACATTCCATATGACATTGATTGATCACCCTTAGCATCAGGAAAATCAGAAAAAAACTTAACCTGACTTAATGGGCTTATTGCTGAATAAGTACAAATAAGTGCAATTCAGCAAATGACATAGCTTAATCAACTTTTTTTGCAACTTAATCTTAATTCACTTAATTTGTACTTAAAATCACTTAAAATCACAATTAAGCTGTGTTACTAACACCTGGGACATAACAGTATTTGTCCCCTTGACGAAATTAGAATACTATTGTGAACAATAAATAGATTATTGTTATACTTTTGCCTACTAAAGATAACCTAAGTGAGAATTAGATTCCGGAATTAATTATTTGAGGCAGACAAAAGAATAAGCCATATTCAGAATTTATCTGGGGGATATAATCTAAATCTGGATAACATATTTGTTTAGGGGACATAACTATTGTCAGAATTTGATTGCGGCAATTGTTCTGTCAGGTCAACAAAGGTGTTTCCCATATTTAGATTATTTCTTGATGACAAAATCATTGCCCAGGGCCAAACAATAATTTTATCATCAAGAAATAATCTAAATACAGGAAACACTTTTGTTGACCTGACGGAACAATTGCCGCAATCAAATTCTGACAATAGTTATGTGCCTCAAACAGATGTGTTATCCAGATTTAGATTATATCCTCTGGATAAGTTCTGAATACGGCTTATTCTTTTGTCTGCCTCGAATAATTAATTCCGGGATCTAATTCTCGCTTAGGTTATCTCCAGTAGGCAAAAGTATAACAATAATCTATTTATTTTTCACAGTAATATTCTAATTTCGTCAAGGGGACAAATGCTGTTATGTCCCAGGTGTACATGTAAGCTATGTCATTTGCACTTATTTGCACTTATTCGGCGATAAGCATGTTAAGTCAGGCTAAGTCCCGATTAAGTTTTTTTCTGGTTTTCCTGCCTTGTTATCGCCTTGTATTGGGAGAGCAGACGTGCATGACTTTGAGCCAGATTATGGAAAAGTTAGGGGACTCCACAAGATTTTGAAACCCTCCCACATCAGTTAATCAATACCGATCTCGTAAAGTGCCTCATTTATTTTACGCTATTTTATTTGAATCTGCCAATATTTTGCGTTCTAGCATTTCTAGTACACATAACCATGGGATGATGGGGATGTTCGGACGATTCCTTTCGGTTCTCACAACGTCGAAAACAGACAATGTCACAACAAGCTTATTCTTTATAATATAATCGATTGACATAGTAAGACATGATGACGGCAGACAGCACAGCAGCAAAGTGTTTGCTACTTAGCAAAGAACTGGATTGTTTTTACGTGATCAGGATATAACGTCCAAATCATCCATCAAACAACCGCATCTAGTGACGGCGAACGCACGGCGCTTGAACACCGGCCCACAGCTTTTGTTAATAGTACAGATGCTTGATCGCAGATCAGCGTTGACCTTAAACCAGATGAGATACATCCTCAGGCTGCATATCATCGCCCGCCAACTTCCTTTCCCATAACGGATACCAGCCATTAGATTCCGTTGCTGTAGCCGTCTCGGCTGCAACGTTGGTCTCTAATTTCGGAGAACGACCCGGCCTAACATCGTTATCATCGCGAGTACTGGCGGTGGAACGATAGAAAGACACAAGTTTAGCGGTGTTCATGTGCGGGTCTATTATGGTTCCCAGAAGGACCGCACGGAATACGCGACATGCCATTGCACTCGCTAGCGCGAAGTACGCCGTCCCGAGTATAGGGTGTAACTCTCCGGGAATGCTCGGGGAAAGAATGAGAGCCACCGAGATGATAGCAACCCATATGGTCACACTAATATGAGGGTACGTTAGGCAATGCCAGATCTGCACCGCTACAAAGGAGATACCGACAGATAATAAACTTGTCCGCTTTGCAACAAAGCCTTGGACAATTGATGTAGGCCCTCGCCCGTGAAGAATGATCTGGCTCGTGCGCTCCAAGTGCAGCTCATCATCGTAGAAGAGACCATGCGATATGAAATAGCAAGGAAAACAAGGGTGTCGTTCACTGCGGTCAGGACAATTGGGACCGTAGTGTATTTGTGGGCAAGGCCTTCTATACAGCGCCGTGTGTACGGTATATGATCTTTTGAACGGCCCGGATTGTCACTCTCGAAGTCCCTGTACGAGAGACAACCAATGACTCACTGCCTGTTATCCCTAACATGATGAGAATACTTGTACCCGCGATGCCCAGCCAGAAAATGCCGAAGAAGGTGGTGATAATTCTTGAACAGTGGTAGACAGCTCTTACGCGAAGGAAAAACAGTAGCGAGGTGGCTGGCCCGCCGATCGCAAAGAATATGCCTTCGACATACTTGAGCGAGGCGCAGTTATCTGTCAGAATGACTTGCCAACCGTGTCAGTGAGTCGACCACCTTAATTCGCGATAATTTTTTAAATTACTTCTATATATGGCTGTTGAGACACAAGAACCGAACGTCCCAAATCTGATCACATTAATAAGTCAGAAATCCGTAAATTGGACGAGTATCTCAAGGATGGACCTTGATACGAAATAAGCGGCATTTGGTAAACCAAATCCCTGTTTGCAGATAATTTGGTATTCTTCTGGACTCGCCATAAGCCAATCCCAAGTAAAGGCCTGTCAGTTGTACAAAATAAGATCGGGTTGCTGCTTATCATTGCATCGGACTCACTGCGAGTGTAGCGACATACACATAGCACATTACCTGATATTGATCGGCAACATCCGGCGGCAGAAAGGCCAAAGGCGTGTGGGGGTTCAAGATGGCATCTGGAGGTATGGTGCTGTTGGTGGTCATCGTGATATCTTGTAGTCCAACTCGAGTGCGCAGGAGCAAGAGAGGAGACCTTCGCCTGCAGTTATTTAAATTTGTGCTTCTGAGCGAGATAGGCTAGAGAAAAGTGCGCATGATTAGGTCTGCAGTATTTGAGTGATGTTGATGCATCAGGAACATACCTTATTCTTTCATCGGGAGCAGAATGGGAATTTCCGGCTGTCATAAGTCCAATCGAATGTTCTTGCAACTAAGTATGGATATAGTCGTTCACAAATGGGACCTTCCCATATATACCTACCACAACGACATACTCAATCAGCGTGCCAGGAGCAGCTAAATCAAACCAGCGCCAGGTACCCCGACGGTGACTTGGGGGTTACGATCGACCTGGTAAGTAAAACAACCGCAGCATGCCTCAAACAATTTCCCGCTTGATCAATGCGTCGAAACATTGCGATAGAACGGATCATTGACATACGAGGCAAGTGATCAGATTACATAGACGCCCGAGAATAAAGCCAATAATAATATTAAGCCGAACGAGAGTCCCGGTTGATCAGCTTTGAGAAGTGTCACTCAACACACCCAAAGACCACGTTTGGTCCCCGGACAAATATGCCGCAAAATGGTTCCCTATGACTTCATTCAGTTGTTCAGTCACTTCTGGGGTAGCAGTTTCGGGCATATCTGACGGCGGTTGCAACACTTTGAATGCGTCCTAAGTCAAGGTGTCAGTATACCTAATTTTGGAGTGGAAACAGAGCGAGAAAAAATTTACAATAACAGCGTCCACAAGCGGGCCAGTTTCTCCTGGAGCGCATTCACTTCCAACAACTTTGGTGCCACCTCCCTCGATGAGGCCTTTTCTCACAGCTTCCTTTCCAACACCAATGAGACCACGAATTGCCCCTTCACGTGTCCCTTTGCTTTTTGCAGGCGAGATCAGCGCCAGCAAGAGCGTCTTCATTATCCGTGGTGATAACGAGGGATATGTAGTTGAGTGCTGGGTAAGGAGACGAGATAAGGTTTGGGATGCTGATGTGCGGAGATGTGTTGCGTGGGATGGGGGAAGGGAGGAATGGAGGAGGGTAGATAGTATTGGAGGGAGGATTTGGTGCAGCTATGTGAAAGAAAAACAATTAGGGAGGAACTATAACTGCGAAAAGAATGAAATACCACTCACATAAGGTTCCACAAACAAAGTGTTATTTTCAAGAATGGCGCTGATCACATCGATTAAGACCTCGAGGACTTTGCCATCGTTTTCGGATTGTGCTCCCTCTTTCAACCCACTGACAACTCCCTCGCCTATCCATCGTATGAGGTAAGGTAAAAGAGCTTGTAAACCAGCGTCATTCCGCAGACTAGCCAGAGCAGCTGTACGTTTTGCATGATCAGAAGATGAAGGAGGTAGTAAAGATGATGTGAGGCGAGTATAGTATAGCTGTAACTCGCGAGATAAAACTTGCTTGACAAGTTGTTGTTGCTGCTGTTTTTTTGCTGTCGGTCTACTGGGAGATGGAGGAGTTGGTGGAAATGCGGTGTTTGTGCGGGGAGGCGATTTCGAGACATCTTCCGGATCTCTTGGAATAGCTGGTGGATTCTCCGGAATGAGCGGTTGTACACCTTCCACTGCAAGCCAGTGCGCTGTCCAATTGACCCCTTTGGGCAGCGTGATCTTTTCCTCTCTTAGGACGCGATCGAAGTCAATTTCCTCGTCTTCAACGAAGTAAACAGGGCCTGCAGTCGGGAGCTGTGGAAATGGAAGGGCACGGCGAAATGCTGGAGGATTATGTGGTGAATGCCCGTAAAGGGGTTCGATGTTCAACACGCGTAAGGCTTGGTCGATATCAGACGTGGTCATCGTTGTTCTTCGTGCATGGCGCATGAACCGAGATGCCTCCTGAACAACCAGTATATTAGAAATTTGTATCATAAAACATATTTTAACAGCGCACCTCGACTACCTGATGAATTCTATACTCGACATCGCTTGCCAACGACGATGTGACAGCGTCGGACAAGTTGGTTATGCCTAATGACTCGGCAACATCCTAGTCACAATTGTGAGCTTCCAAGTATAAATTGGCGATACGAGACGGGTCCATACTCGTATCGAATCCTGCTTGTAGACTCCTGTGCTTTGGGATTGAGAAGCTCGAGCTTTTGGTTTGCTCATCGTGGTCGCTGTCAGTGAATGCCAAATCTGGACATGTGCCGCACTTGGTATCCGAGTGTACTATGGTTGACCGGTGACCGTCACCAGTCGACCCGTCTGCTCTGCCGGCGTTCTCATAATATCTCCTTTGAGAGGCAAAGCTCGCTGTTAATTATGACTCACATCATTTGATGACTCTACTGACTAGTTAAAACTCCGAGTAGCTTTCTTGTGGTACTGTATCAAAATTGACATGGCTACCGCATATGACGTTCGTGCTCTACCAGCACCTCTTATCTTGAATGAAATCAACAAATTTGTTGCCCTTCGTCTACTCTCCTTGCAGGTAGATCCCTCGTTGTTTGGATCTACTTATGAACGCGAAATTGCCTTCACCGAGGATCAATGGCGACAACGCCTTGACGGTCACAACAAAGTCACCTTCGTTGCCACTATCTCCGATTCCAATGATGAGCCATGGGTTGCAACCATGAGCATCGTCGCACCATCCGAAATAATTTTCGACTACCTAGCACCAGTTCGAAATACGGATGTTGGGAAGGATAGTGATATATACGTGATGTTTGGTATGTGGGTGCGACCGGAGCACAGAAGAAGAGGGCTGGGCAAACGGTTGATTGAAGAGGGACTTGAGTGGATCCGTAAAGACAACGTGAAGGATGGAAAGGTTCCCAAGGTACTAGTGCTACAGCTCAAGGAAGAAAACGTCGCTGGGTGGGCACTCTATGGCAAAATGGGTTTCGAAGTTCTGCCGTTGAAGGGGGAGAGCGGGCACCCATGGATGTTCTGTTACGTTGCTTAGAAGGGGTGTTTTATACCGTCAGATACAGTGATACTAGTGAGATACCACTCCGAAAACTGAGACTGATAGGATAGGGATGGATGCATATTGTAGATACGGCCATCCAGAAATCTATAGGCAGGAGTTAATTATAAGTTGGAACACTGCAACCATAACTTCGACCCATGGTCTACTCTAATTCTAGTCGAAGCGTCTTACAAGAGGAGGAATAAAAATCAACTAGTTTGTTGGTTTTTGACTGTATCTAATAGCATATCCAATGAAAGTGAAATGCTGTCCGTGTACTGTTTAAGGAACTCAACGTCACTCGAGGTCGTAAGATTGACATCCGCGCTCCCCGGACTAGCCTCAAAATCTCTGGCTAGCAATCTCTGTGGTCCTGCAATGTACTCCTTGGGTAATGTGATGTTAACATCACAAACGTATTTCATCTTCAACCCCCCCTCGAGCACTGACTTCAGCTGAGCAGCGCATTTGTTGCCACCATGCCCACCATATGTGGCGAGCATAACGGGCTTATCTCGCCATTCCCAATAGAGGTGGTCCAGTGCATTCTTCAGCTCCCCAGGGTAACCCCAGTTGAACTGTGGTGTGAGGATAATGATACCCGCGCACGAAGTGACGAATGCACTCCACTGTTTGGTAGATGGAGAGGCGTAGAGAGATGGATCTTTGATTAACGCTGCCATGATTGGGTCTGTGACCGGTCCCAAAGGATGAGGGGGAGTGTGAGGATCTATAACGGCAATTTTGAAGAAATTGGGGTCATCGGGATCGAGGATGTTATTGCCGTGACGTTGGTTGAAAATGGACAGCAACCAAGCAGTGAGACCAGCGGCGTTGCCGTTTGTGCGTGCACTACCTAAAAGAAGACCTATGGTAGGCATTATGACAATGGGGTGTACAGTGCGTGATGGTTTGGTAGAACAGACACAGGGGGCAGGCACTGGTGCTTTAAGTTTCCGTGAAATCAGGCCCGGGTGGTCGTGAGAATGGCAGCTGCGCGTCAGTAACAGACCTTAACAGATATTTGTCATAAATGTCACTTGGGCGCTTGATGCCAAGCCGTTCGGCCTCTTCGATCGATGTGAGTTGTCCGATAGGATGCATCACAGAGAAATCGTGCCTTCATGCACCTTTTCTCCCATTCTCCCATTCTCCCTTAGCAGGTTCATAGAAAACCGATGGAACAAAATAATTGCAAAGACAATGGAAAATTTAACCAGTACGAAGGGCTTACGGTATAAGTCTCGGCTCCACCAATTCTAATACAAATCCATAAGTCTGCAGTGCATGCGGTCTTCAGACTCCAATAGGCTGGATGTATACATACAAATAGAACCCACGCGAGTAGTAGATGGACGGACAAGTGTCCGAACGACGGTAGGCTGCTATGCATGGCTTCAATAGTTATTTTTGGATAGTCCATGAATGTATTACTCACAGCGCCCGAGATCATAAAGTAAGATTGCGGTTCGAGAAGCTGAGCTTATGCTGCGACTGCGACTGCGATTGCGAAGGAGCACATATTGGGAATTCAACGCACACATTGATAGGTCAAATAGGCTCAGTAGTGATAGCGGAGCACTGTACCCTGACCCCATGACGTCTGAGATCCGATATGCGAATGCGTCCACGAAAGCGAAGCACGGAAAGAGAGGGATGACAATAGGTCCGTTAAATTGAACCAAGGGACCCACATCGGCTATGATCCTAGTCAACAGCTATCGATCGAACGAGGATTAATTGGACGCTGTTAAGCAATTCGACAGAATCACAAGCGTAAGAAAGCGGGAATAGTACGCGTAAAGAATGACGAGATGGTAGTACAAAGTAAGAGAGACATAAAAGAGACCGTCCTAAAATGAGCAACCCCTAAGCGCGACCCTCGCTTCACTCCACGGCTACTGAGCAAACGCAACCGTAGTACGCTGCGTACAGGTCCTGAAAAACCTGTAGCATGCCCGAATTCTCGAGTACTGTGGTTAGCTTGTTCAATAGTCATACGAAGCGGACGGCTCCAGATCAGGTCAGTCGTCCAAAAGGTTGAACCACTGTAATATTGGTGACGAACGAATTCGAACGTTCGCTGTTGCAGGGAGGTCTTCTCACCGGCAAAGATCCAACCGCCTTCAACACTGCCGATCCTTTAAGAATATGGATTATTCAAGTCGGTGAGGAGACCGTGGATAACTATGTTCAATTCCTTCACGCTATATTCAACCAACTTGGACTCTTGTCGCAGGAGTAATTATCATGACTACTCAGCTGCTGAGTCTTGGTCTCAAAAAGATCAGGCAGCCTAGAGTCATCGCAGAAGTCATAGGTGGTATATTCCTGGGTACGTCTTTCATTTTTTCATGCGGAGCCTCCGATCTCAGCTGCTCCTTCCTTAGGACCCAGTATATGTGGCCGGATCCCGGGGTTCAGTTTGCATATCTTTCCCAAGGAGTCTATTCCTTACCTCTCTCTGGTCGCAAATATTGGCCTGTGCTTGTTCCTTTTTCTGGTCGGTTTGGAAATCGACGCCGCCGTGATCAGAAAACATGCACGCCAAAGTGTCACCATCGCTTTTGCAGGAATGGCTCTACCTTTTGGATTGGGATCTGCGCTCTCTATCCCTATTTACCATCATTTTATTGATCCAAGCATTAAATTCACATATTTCATGCTTTTTACTGGGTAAGTGATCAACATCCAAGATTTCGTGCAGTCCTGACTACTTTATGCTTTACCACAGCGTTGCATATTCCAGTAAGTCACATGCCATGGATATAGAGACAGTGGCTGATTAAAGCTTCAGTCACCGCGTTTCCCGTACTTTGTCGAATCTTGACCGAGCTCAAGTTGCTAGATACCAACGTGGGCATTATTGTTCTGTCGGCCGGAGTAGGAAACGATATCATCGGCTGGACACTGCTTGCTCTCAGTGTAGCCCTCGTTAATGCTGGGTCCGGACTTACCGCCGTCTACATATTGTTGACCTGCGTAGCCTTCGCTCTATTTCTGCTTTTCATTGGCAAGCCGGTATTGCTTTGGCTGGCCCGTCAAACCGGCTCCATCGAGAATGGCCCAACGATGCTTTTTATGACTATTACTATTCTGGTTATGTTTGGTTCAGCTTTCTTTACGGACGTCATTGGCGTTCATGCAATCTTCGGTACGTGTTCATCTCGTCCAGTGGATCTATTTTCATGGCGAACTCTCTAATATTAGGCGCATTCATCACCGGTATCATTGTGCCTCGTGAGGGAGGACTCACCATCGCACTGACCGAGAAGCTGGAAGACATGGTCGCGATCATCTTTCTTCCGTTGGTGGGCCTTTCCTCAGGATAAACCCGTATTCAGTCTGACTCACTGTTCTATTGTAGTACTTCACCCTGTCAGGTCTCTCGACAAATCTCGGGCTACTTAACAATGGTACTATCTGTTATGGATACAGTGATAATAACGTTGACCCAGCTATTACAAGGCATCACTTGGGCATTCACCATTGCAATTATTAGCCTTGCATTCTTTGGTAAGTTTACGGGGTGTACAATTGCTGCAAGAATTTCAGGATTTCCCTGGCGTGAGTCGAGCGCTATCGGTGCCTTGATGAGTTGCAAAGGGTATGTCGACAACCTCTCAGGAAAGCTTTTCCTTGTTAATGGAGGGTTTTCTAATGCCAGTCTCGTTGAACTCATCGTCCTCAATGTTGGCTTGTCAGCCGGTATCTTGTCCCAGGTGACCATTAATAGCTACACAGTTAAATAGTGAACTGACTACTTTATTTCATAATAGAGGGTCTTCTCAATGTTTGTCCTGGAGGCTGTGACCCTGACGTTCTTGACAACTCCGCTTGTATCGGCCCTGTATCCTCCCCATCTACGGGTGCGTGTATCAAGTACAGGAGAAACTCTCGTAAATGTTGCGGGTACTGAGGGAGCTGCATCTGACACAAAATCGAGAGAAGGAGACAATGACGGTCTCCCTCAGAAAACGCGATTCACAGTCGTTTTGGACAAGATTGAACATCTTCCTGGAATGATGGTCCTCACACAGCTGATCCAACCAACGCTTCCCAAAGATGCGCATGACATCAAGACTGGCTCTGGCAAGACCTTGCCTGATCCGAAGGACACCCCGGATATTTTCATCGATGCACTTCGACTTATTGAGCTTTCCGACCGAACTTCGGCAGTCATGAAGTCTTCTGCAGCCGATGCCCTTCTGCAATCAGACCCACTCTTAGGTATTTTCAGGATGTTCGGTGAACTCCATGACCTCGATATATCCACAAGTCTATCCATCGTTCTTTACGATGATCTGGCGCACAGTGTCGCTGATCACGCCATGAACAATGCATCCCAGCTTATTCTCTTGCCATGGATACCACCATCTGCTCCTACCCTTGATCCCAGCGAGACTTCGGGCGTGACGCCTCGAGCAGCTGCATATACTCCCAACCCATTTGACGCACTCTTTGGGTCTAGGACGGATAAGACCGCCTCGGCCATCCATTCGCACTTTGTTCGCGGAGTTTTCTCTCAGTCTAAGACCGATGTTGCTTTGTTCATTGACCGTGGTCATGCACCCGGACAAGCGAGAACTGCAGGAAGCGCACAGCACATCTTTCTACCTTTCATTGGTGGCCCAGATGACCGATTAGCTCTTGACTTCGTGGTTCAGCTCTGCGCTAAGGCAAGGATCACCGCGACTGTGTTGAGGATTATGAAGAGAGAAGTGAATCCAAGTTTTGAGAAGCCAGAGGCAGCTCACTTCGACAGTCAAGCCGCGGACGAGGTTGCAGCCAACATTCAAGATCACGGACTTACTATTACTTCGGTACGGTATATTTCATATTTCTTTATGAACAGCTCGTAGCTCATGAGACTTTTCAGACCTCTGGCTTCCCCGACACTGTATATGGTCAGGCTACGACACAAACTCGTCTGCAGTCAGAAACTGCCGATAATGTGACGTGGTCCCGCTATGCATTGCATTCTACCCAAGAACCCGCCACGCCCTTGACCGACGCACTCTCTCGTATCAAATTTTTGGAAGTTGCCACACCCGTACCCTTGCATACCGCCGTGCAGAGCGCATCTTCACAGCTCCAATCCTTGGCAGAGAGGCGCTCACCGCGGCTGTTGATTGTGGCAGGCCGCTCTCGTAGACTGGCTGTGGAGAACCACCAACAGGAGTTGAAGAAGCTTATGGAAGAACATGGGAGTGTTGGGAATGAAGTGAGAAAAACTGTTGGTGACGTTGCCACCGCATTCGTGGTTGCCGGATCCAATGCTGGAATAGTGGTGATTCAGGCCGCGAATGTTCCTTTGGATTGAGAAGACCTTGTGCATTCCGATGATTCAAATTTGTGTAACGATTCTGAGACGACTGTAGATATCATACCTTATACCTATCGTAATCATGCATCAATTTGTATAGCAGGTAGTAACATAATGTATATATATATAACAAGACTGCCCAGAAAGCACGGCTGCAGGCCGTAAACGGTTCGCAGTGGAGAGGTTATATGCAAGGGATAACAACACAAGGCAGAACAAAGAAGATGATTATGCCTGGCTCTTTTTCTTTTCTTTTTTCTCTTTCTTCTTCTTTTTGACGTCCTCGTGCTATAGCAATGTGAGTAAGGACGACAAACCTGAATGATGAACAGACTCACACTAACACCTGCCGCAGCCTTCTTTGCCTCCTTTTTCTCCTTCTTCAGAGCCTTCTTTTCCTCTTTCGATAACTTCACTTTCTTCGCTGAGCGGCCTTCGTCATCTTCATCAACATTCATAGAGTCGCTCTTCCGCTTCTTTTTCCCCTTCCTGGGAGTCGGCTCCAAGGTGGTCAAAATCGGTTCGGCGTCTGCCATCTGCTCATCTGCATCCTCCTCCTCATCCTCCAGCGCTAACTCATCGAGAACCTTGCGAATTGCATCCGTGTTCTTAGACGGCGGTGCACCCGTTTCGAAGAAATTTAATCGCTCTTCGACTTGCGCACGAAGGGCATCTCCGAATTTTGAAGTAGGCACATCTAGAATAATATATGAGGCTATATTTGATACATGCAAAAGGGTAAAACATACCCGAATAGCAATCTATCCGTGAAGCGATGGAACATTTGTTTGCCAAGAAACGCGATATACGCCCCTTGTATTTTGGACCAGCACGACCAATGAATGTTGAATGGTAGATGAGGCCGTACTGAAAGTTTATTGAAGCCCACGCCCATGCGTAACATATAATGAATATAACACACCTTGGGTGTGTTGCCCTTTGTCTTCAGAGCCCTGAACAGCGCCTTCTCGGCACCTAGAATCTGTACCGTGCTAGCAGGATACTTGCTGAGATTTGTAAGGCTCCCAGCATGGCTGATGAGGCGGGCACCAATCCTGTCACCCAACAGCGCAGCCAAATTTGGCGCGACTAAGTTCATCTTCTCCGAAAGGTACGAGATCAACGACTTGCGATACTCGGCGATGGATATTACGCGGACCGCAAACGCAGAGATATTGAGCATGTCGATATCTGATAATGATGATCCCATGGAACCTCGTGCTGCATCGAGTATGTTTTGCGCTAACGTCGAGTCGTCCTCCAGTATGGCCGCAAGGTCGGGGAGTTTGTCCTCGTCTAAGGAATCCTTGTCGCCGATAAATTGAGCCACTCGCGCATACTGATGGTTGTCGGGGACGAGCTTGACGAGCTCTGGGAAGTGATAACCATACCACTCCCGGATCCGCATGGAGAATAAATTGACATCCTTGTCGAGTTGATCAAGGAGTGCAATGGCCTGAATGATCATGTTGTCGATCCGGTTGACGTTGAACTTTAGCTTAGCGCGGGAGTAAGAGTGACCCAAGCCGAGCTGTGCTTTCATTAAGTCGTTGGCATCCAGCCCTTTGAAGAGTTTTGGCGCATGTAAACGAATGCCACGGATAAGTTCTTGGGTTCCATCTGAGATGTCACATGTGATGCCGACCACATCTTTTATTGAGCTAGCGAGCTCTTTGTCAGATACACCAAGAACGATTTTGGAGCCCTTGGACGGCTTCGACAAGTTCAACTCCAGGAGCGACTGGAGGTGGTCACTGACGATGCCTGCCAAACCATTCAGTTAGATACCCAACAAGAGATAGCCCCCGCTGACCTTCAGAGATGTCATTCGCGTTCTGCAGGGCCTCGGCCGCGTTTTTAAATGGCGAAAAGCTGATGAGCGACACCATTTTTCCGAATTTTGCCAAGTCTTTTATCGAGTCCTGGACTGCTTGTGACCTGGATCCAATGTCCTCGTGCAGTTTCGCTTCGAAGATGCCATAGCCTGAGGCTGTCTCGAACAGCAAATGAGAGATCATCTTGAATGCCTTGTCGCCAACCAACTTAGTGACGGCGATTTTCACTCGATGAAATAACTGCCAAAAAGGGTAGAACCCAAACAGGCAATGACATGTGCCAGCAACGGTGGCGGCGGACAATGACTCCTCAGCTTCTGGGCCGTCGCCCTGATGTCTCTTGCTGATGCGCGTAATATTACACTGCGAGATTACAGCGGTCACGTACTTGCAGGTATATTCGTACTTTTGCCATGTAATCTGTAAAAACTCAGCATTTGTCAGGTTTTTGGCAGTACGGCTCGGTCTCGTGGAGCACATTTTCGACATGGTTGCATATTTTGATTCATACAAACGAATCCTGGGCGATCTTTGACTTTGATGAAAGCAGCCCCGATCGTCATGGTGCACGACGGTTTGCTAGTCATGTAATTGTACCCACAGGAGTCTACATTGTATTGCAGGAAGGCAAGCACTCCTCTACACCAGCCATGTCATTCACAAAATATTGATACTTACCGCTAGACGGAAGCCCCGTAGAGGTTCGTCTCACTAACGAAACAGCTCGTCTACGTCAACCGACGCATTATAACACACCCATCCAAGTGAGTTTGCAGACTTTGATATCCTCCACTGCCAAACGAAGAACTCGTCGTCAGTTAGAGCATTATCTCCAACGCACACGCGACAGAGATGGGGAATGTCTTGTTACCGGTCTCAAATCGCGCACATGGAGTCGGCTGAAGGCTGCTCATATATTTCCACGCGTACATGAGACTGAAGTAAGGTTTTCACAAAGCGTGGCATGGCTCGCTAAATTTCTAATTCATATCCAGTGGAGTGAGAAAGGATACCCTATCCTCATCATTGATACGGCTCCACTTCTGGATCTTGGCGGTCCCACAAAGATAGATTCGATTCAAAATGTGATTTTGATGAGAAGTGATCTTTGTGATCTTTGGGACAACTACGAGTTCGGCGTCGATCCTGACGTAAGTTCTCTTTAACATCCTATCATGCGTTCCGCCGGCGAATCTAATCTCATTCCTAACTTCGTAGGACAATCATCGTATTACGGCGTTCATTAACGGCCTGGGCGATGTCCATGGCCTCAGACTCCGACTTGATCATATCTCGGATCAGAGACTGCGTCCGCTCGACGTGCTTTTCCGGGATCATTTCAGACAAGGTGTCCTAAAGCATATGAAAGGATTAGGCGAGTCGATGTGGGATTATGAAGGCAACTTAAGTGCTGGTGCTTTCGATTTGTCCAGACACGAGATTTGGAGCAATGCTGAGGGTAAAGAACGACTGGAACTGGAACTCGCAGATAGGCTCTTCGAACATCGAGTGGCACAGGATTTGCAACGAAGCGATGCATAACAGTATGTCTGCCGTCAACCGACATGCATTTGCCATTCTGCTGCGCTAAAATAATGACTAGGGCTAGGGGTGAGCACATCTATTAAGTTCCTGTCTTATGATTTCTGCCAACACTCCATCCTTAATTATTTGTAGACAGGACTTTGGCGTGCCAGTATATTTTTGAGGGGTATCCCAAACGAAACTGCCGTGGCTTGCTTTTTCAGCGCAGCCGTCGTTGTGGACTAGGTATCCCATAACGCGCAAGGAGACAGCGCAGACACCGTCTCGGAAGACCCAGGGACCATAAGTTGTGAGTCCTTTTGCACGTTACCCTCACGAGGGTATGTAGAATGGACATGACTCCCTTAATAGCCGCCACCTTCATGATCCGAGTCATCCTGTGATACTCTCCGCTCAATATGTCGCAGAAATTGCCTACGACTTCCAAAGCCCGCCGAGGACAGAGCCTCAAGATGAATTTTGAATTCTGTGGTCGCTGTTTCGATTCAACATATGGTTCTGATTGCTTTTCCCGCATTTCATGGCAGCAGCAGGAGTAGAAACGATTTCCGTGTTCCTGCCAACTTGGAAGACACTCTGGTTGGTTGTCCAAAACACTGGACAGGTTCGTGTGACCTCAGGAAGATTGTCGTCCCTGGAGCCATCCCCGTAAATACACCGTACCTCATTCAGTGTGTCTAAACTCTAATCTTTGTCCCTAACTCAGACCTCCCACACCTATTGCACTGTGTTCGACGATGATCACATGCTGCCCATATAGACCAGCGGCCAGGATGCCGTTTACATTTCCACGTTGAGGATGCAGTTCCAGTAAGTACCAATGTTGACCTATATCGGGCTAGGTTGTTCTTCGCTCTGTCTCTTCCGCAACGCCACTGCAAAGTATAAAGTTGGTTTGATTGCGGAAACTCCCAGAGTAGCCGGCTTGTGAAATATAGACACGAGCTCCCTAATGAGGCATGATGGCATGTGTTTGACTGATGGTGGTGTCGTTGCTTCGATGTTCTTTGGGATGTGCCTTTGGTCCCACGCTGAATTGTTCCCAGATATCAAAGTCTCAATCGCGCTATCTCGACATCGCTACTATACACTAGTTGTTTGATGGTTCGGGACATCGTACCTTTTCAGGTTTTTCGTATCAGTTATCACCTTCTCAATGCCGACATCGAATGGATAAGCCGACTCCACCCTGGATAGAACGACGTGGAAGGATCACCTGAACCTTATCCAAACCCCCTTCGAATTTGAGACCGGATATACTGGATTCCAAACAAGGTGGACTCTACCTGACGAAGCTATGTCTATTTAGATCCACGAACTGAGACACAATGAGGCCGACTCGTGTCCACCTTCCGTATCTCTAGCGGTGGCATGACAGACTATGGGACAATGCACTGTCCATGGATGTGAAGAGTGTCTATGTGAAAACCGGAACAAACCCCCTACCGTTGTGATGGCCAATCTCCAGCGCCTCGTTTCAAAGCGAGATATGGAAGGTTAATGCACGTGAGAGGCCCGGAGAGGCGTCTGATTGGTTACCTCTCCTGGGTTTCCGATACATAGGCGCCCAATCTTGATTTGGATAACCATTTACGCCGCCTCGTGTTGTACTTAAGGACCTTTTGGCCCCATCCTCCTGTTCCTTTCCCCGGACACGCTCTTCCCTCCGTACACCTCGTTACAAGAGTTTGACCGCGGGCCCCCCGGGTGTGGGTCTCATGAGGCTTTGAGAGCACTACGCCCTTTCGATTGCTCTGTCACGACCAGGTATACCCTCTGGGCGCCTCATATATTCAAATGCACTGACAGCAAGCCGATTCAGCCAGTTCAGAAGCCTTTCAGTTTCCCGGGCTCTTCCTCCCTCCTTTCTCGTTTACGAAACGCCTGCTGAACATCGCTCTCAACTCTGCACGACATGTTTAAGTTCAAGAAAGACAAAGGGGGCTACGGCTCTCAACCTCCTACACCGAAGATTCCGAGCGTTTCGTTACCAGAGATGGAGGGAGGGGAAGTTTTGTCGCCGAAACCGAAACCGAAACGACCTAACACCTTGTGGCCTGCATCGCCGCGGCCCGCCATACCACAATCTAATACACCCCATCCTTCTGTATTTCGAGTGGCTACACCGCTAACACCCGCTAGCCCACTCAAGTCCTGTTTGAAGCCAAGGAAGCGGACTATGACGATCACAGGAGATACTTCGGAGGCGGCACGGGCTGCTTCCCAATTGCGAGAAGAGTATGTTGCTCCCTTCAAAGTAGCTCCCACGACGACACGAGACAAAAGGCTCTCTATGACTGGAGGCGGGTCCTCTACGACCAAGCCGAAGAAGGTTACCTCACCCATTAATTGCACCTTTGGTATGTTAAGATATCCTCTGTTATTCTTTTGACATTACGATTAGTGCGCGTTATCTGACCTTCATCACAAATAGTACCGATGAAACCACCACATTTGCCGCCAGTCAACCTCCACTGGCAATTGCTGCCATATCACTCATCTCTGAGAGCGATAGGAAAACCTCAACTGCTGTTCGACATTACCGTTCCTCTCACTCAGATGCGCTTTGCCGCAGAACCATACCCACGACCATTACGAAACACCGACCTCGACAAGCCTGCGGCTGATGATGAGGAACTCGACGAGATGACTATCGAATGCGAAGGTCTTCCCGAGAAGCTCATACAGGTTCGGCGCTCTCGGGGCATCCGCTGCCGGGACGTCTTCGAAAAGATCTATTGGGCATATAACCGTGTGCTGAGCGAACACGAGCGTGAGAAGATACGACCTAAGGAGTTGGTCCGCGTCCAAGAGACGTTCAAGGCTCGCTGCGCGAGTTCACCGGGGCTGACCAAATATGAAGAACATCAGGGTCTCCGCTGTGTGGACAAGCTGCTGGGCAGGACTTTCTTTTTGGGTTTGACGCGTCCGACTTCTAGTTCTAACTGGGTGTTGCACTTGGGCAGCAGGCCCTAAAATTTTACCCTTTTTTACTATGACACTATTCTTTCCTATTCAATTGTACTATCTGGTGAGTAAATTTCTCTCGTCCCATCGTCTTAAAACTCACCGTAGTATGTTTGTTAGGACAGGCTCCGCCTACCTATTCATGACATCACTCTCATTTTCACCTCATTAGCACCCCATCTAACATCTACCATCCAATTCCCATTCCCCATTTCCAACCACTTATACACTGGCATTCTTGATAGCCCCACTCTCGTCGGCTGCTTCACATCTCTGCTCCCTCTCTACATATTAGCTATTTCAGGATTATAGACACGTGCCGTCGTCCTTCGGGTAGTGACAACGTGTCTTGCCATTCGGTTGACACCTGTATCCCTACGTACGTGTAGCTAGATGCCTGATGTAGCTATATCATTTGGCGCCTATATAATCACCTCATTCTTGCAGACTGAAACTCAGGTTTCACCAGCGGTGATTCATGGCACTTAGAAGCTCCTACCGAGGGTGAAATAGAGGCAATGGCTGCGTGAGATAACACGCGTAATGTCCCGTGAACGCCAGGCAGGGGAGAAACGTGTCGTGGCCCAACAATTCCATACATGAAGTGGTAGCGGATATGTACGTGGCCAATCGATCGATCATAACTTACCGTGGAAAGCCGTGCCGTGCAAGCCTAACTGCATCTGTAGGGCCATAGTTTGGGGCAGGAGTTGCGTGCAAATGCATTTGGTCAGATTTGAGGAACAAGATAAAAGCCATAATACCGGCGCTCGGAACGAGCTGGCCAGAGCTCCCTAGGCCAACGGGAAAAGCGCCCGACCTTCGGCCAGGGTCATGTCTACCGTATGAAGACACCACGGGCAGACACGAGGCAAGCATGCCCAGTCAAAGCGTCACAGAAGTACTATGGAAGAAGCCCTGTGCGAGATCTGGCTCTCATCCTGTCAATCAGTCACCGAATTTTCGGCACAGAGATACGGAAACATCCGACCCAACTCACCCAACAGACAGCGGCAAGCCGCAGAGGACTGCGAAAGTCAGGGTATACGTAAGCGCCCTCCGTGAGACGGCCCAGGCCAGCTGGCCTGATCGAATAGGCATTCGTAGGTGAATTCTTTAAATATATCAACGGTGAACTAGCCCACGTAGTGTTTCGTAAGTGTCCCTAGAAAGTCACAAAATCTGATATGAAAACGTACAGGACTTACGTGTTTGTGTCACTATCCTATATCCGAATTTTTTTTTAATCAGTGGCGCAAGGCTTTCGAGCCAACAGACCGAAAAAAAGTCGATGCAAGAGGTCGATTTCGAAACATCGACTTTCAATAGACTCGCGACATCGTCCGGGACTGGACCTGGAGAGCGGCAAGCTTGCTGTCGCCTGTCGACGTAATACGCGCCAGTAGTACCACAGTGACCGTGGTACCAGATATAGATAATCTTAAGGACTTTGACAGTCGCGAGTACGTTCTCAATTAACCTTTGCGGCGCCGGAGAATCCAGAGGATGATGACGCGAAGGACAAGCCCCAGATCTCCAATTTGTTGGCAACTTCAAGTTGAAGTTGGCGGCTTTTAGCGGTTGCCTAGACGAACGTGTTCTATAAGAGGATATTTTGTCGGAGTTCTCACATTTAACCACGTAACACAGGAAAGCATGTTCATAGAATGCTATCCAATCGTCCTGTAAATCGTATTATCGTAGTGACGCCAGAGATCGTCTTTCAGTTTGATGCCGCTCACACCACCGCATATCGCGAAGTGGGAGCCTGAGAATAATAGTAAACTTGAGCGTACCATCATACGTAGGTGAACTTCGTCCGCAAAGGAATCAGCCCAGTATGTTGCTCTGTTGCTTACTCCATAGCTTTGATGAGTATCTCTGCCAGTAATTTTTGTCACATGTTTTGGCGTCATGCATGCAGCATTACATCTATCTGCATATTTCAGTCCTAATGGGTTGCGCCGAATTTAAGTAGCAATCGAGAGTGATCAGTACAAATACAGAGATGCCGATTCCAGCAAGCGCGGTAGGATATTCAGAGGCACAAAGGTTGAACCCATGTCGGTCAGCCAAACTTAAGGTCACCTGAACCCACGTGACGCCAGGCAGATCTACAGAAACCGGGATGTCATTTGCGACCACTGAGCAGTTCATCGTCCTTCGAGACACAGATGAGCGGGAGGTACAAAAACAGAGCCAAACATAGGACATACCAATGAGACTCTCAATATCGTCGTCGCTGTTGGAGTCCGAATATTCTCATGGCGTCTGTCCGTTGTCTGCGTTTCGAGTCTGTTATACTGTCTTCCACCCCCCTGGCGTAATTGCAGAGTTCACGCCGCAAAGAAATAAGTGATCATTTCCTGACTAGTTCAAAGAAGGCTGGTGTGCAAAGTATGAGCAGCCCGTGCAAGACAAACGATCCCGAGGCTGCATTTGGTGTGAAAGCGGCGCTTTCAATATGGCTTGCTTGCGACAGCATGGTTGCAAGCGCCGATGTACGTGTCGCAAGCTAAGCAGGGTGGTTCTGATAGTCCACTGTAGTCTAAAATCTCTTCGTCCGGATTATGATGGTGATAAGCGAAGAGGACGCACTCGCAGTGGACCACGGTATGAGGGGATCGATATTGTCTTGGGACACGGAGCTCGATATCGGTGATCGCAGCTTTAGGATGCCATTTCGCCACGCCCAAAGCATTTCTGATCGTCATATTATGGGCTTCTTGATCAGTCACGCCTGGGGAAGCCATGGATACGGACGGGATCGTCTGACCAAGGGTGCGGATGGTGATGTCAATCCGCACGTCGCTAGAACTTGACTCTAAGAAATGCGGAATAACGTTCGTCCTTGACGAGTTCCACTATGATCAACAGGTGTTGGTGAAGCGAGGACATCATTTCGAGGTACATCCGTAGTGGAAACCCTGACGAATATAGAGATATCAACAAAAAGACCAACACATGATAGCAAAGAAATGAGACTAACTGTCCATCAATGCATCCAGGATCCCTAATTCATTAACTAACAGAGGCTATCCGACGCAGCCAGTGTCTGTCTTCATCGCCGAGCAATCCGTCGTTTAATGTCAGTTCGCAGCTCCTCTCCCTCTGCGGGGCATTGTATAACTCGTAATCATCCTCATCATAGCTGCCCAGGTCATCATCAAATTCAACTGGCGAACCAGTCCACTGATAATGTCCACCCTCAAGGCCCCTCCGTCTCGCAATCATGATTGATTCGTCGAACAAACCTGTCTCCGCGCCAGTCTATACCTCGAGTCGAAGGATGCAAAGGGTTGAGGGCCATTGGAGTAACAAAGATCTGAGTGCTTTGTAAGACCATCCGAGTTTCGTACCGTAAATCGGGGTCCGCGATTCGGTTGGTCGAGAAAATTTTGGGAAATAGTTTAGCAAACCCTTGTCGCAGAACCCGAAGATCTTCGCCCTCGACTTGCCAATAGCCACGGGTGATTGCCTATTGATTTTCGATTTAGTTCATATCAAACACTTTCACAAAGAGTGCATATATACCTGATTTGGAAGACAATAAAACCATAGTGCTCGAGGAAATGCGTAGCAGTAATTATTCGGTAGTGGCCATAGCTTCCTCGCCGTATACTTCACCACCGGTCAAAGTACCACCGCCTGTCTGTCCTCCATTGGACGAAGGACGACTACAAATCGCAATGTGGCCTGAAACTCCAGCTGCTGGAGTAGCTGGTTTGTCTGGAATACCTTGGCCTATAGACATGACTTATATTTTGAATAAGGATGAAGTTTCGTCAAAAATCGTGTCGATGACTATCACTGGACGAACAGAAGTTGGCCAATGCATGGAAGACACTGAAGGATCGTGCCAAGGATCTGCAAGACCTTGCAGACTGTAACCCTCAATTGAAACGCGTGTGACGATTTGAAGAGAGATGAGATGGTCGATCTCAACAGGACACTGAGCAGATGGGGCCCGAAAAGAGATCGTGGCGTGGACTAGGACAGATACCGTAAGAATAGTGGGCCCCAGAAATGCCGAAATATAACCTCTCCACTCCAGAGGAGTGACATGCTTTTCGTATATACTTGCAAACTGTGTTCGAAGGTGAGCATAATTAATGCGTCCGGTGAACTTCAATCCACGCGCATACTCCACAAGGCGTCCAAATTCAGGAAGGGAATATTCTGCCAACCTCGGACCTGTCAATTTCCTCTTTTGTTCTCGTACCTGAGCGATCCGTCCCAGATCACTCCCGTGCTCGCTATGCGCTTGCCAAGGCAGGCTTCCCTTCAATAGAAATAAAAATGTATAAGCGAGCGATTCCAAATCATCACGAATTGAGATAATTAGCATGGTATATGATGACGGAAAAAGAAAAAACAGCAAACCGATGCCAAGATGAGAATTGAGGCTTGCGTATGCAAGCGTTCCTACGATATAATTTGCTCTATGGACGGTTGGCGGATTTTAGGTGTACCCGCTACACATGGCCGAGATATCCCGAAGTCGATAAGACGGACTACTGAAGGATTGTCTTTGTGAAGAAGGATGTTCTCGGGTTTAACATCACGATGGACTATGCACCGCCCGTATGTGCTCCAAACAGGATATCTGGTGCACGGCACTTAGTCAGATCGTTAACGAACAAGACGTTTAATGTTGGCAGAGACCAATTGATCTGCAATCTTTAGCACATCTTCCAGCGGCAACTCCCCTTTCTCCTCCACGATTGCGCCCCAGTAACTCGATGGCAAGATCGAAATGTGGGAAACGAACACAGCCAGTATAGATGGCCAGCAACATGCATGAGCACACGTGCCTCGTGGGGATGCGCGAGATTTTTTGAGCGCTACCAGTTGGCCAGTGGCAGTGCGGTAGACTCCCTTAGACAAGCAGCAGTTCAGATTAATAATATTTTTATTCCAAATAACATACATGAGTGCCCGATCCAATCATCTCTAGCCGTTTCAGCTCCAGATCTGGATTAGTACCCGCCATGTTTTTGTGGGACGCAAACAAATGTCGTAGCAAAAACAGCTGGAATAGACGTTTCCCCTCGCACGGGAGTCCCGTGCGAGAGGAGTCGGGAATGTCGATACCCGCATAATACCGTTTTGAATCTTTGTGTGGTGTGGCTGACCCTGTCGCTAAGTTCGTCAGTTCAGCGAATACGAGCACCCTTCGCTTACTAGTAGACGACAGCTCGACCAATTATATCCACCGCGGTCCGTGCACCCGTTTGGTTTTTCTCAATATGTACAAATATTTGCAGGGACAGTGGGAACTCTAAAGACGATTAGTAATCTTTACGGTTTCTTTGCTCTCCGATCACACAGCATAAGAAAGAGAGGGAGAGAGAAACGATACCGATAAGTTAATTATATTTGGGCAAAAGGCGCGGGAGGCTTTTCGACCTGCAGCACATCCCCTGGTTGAGCCGCGACACCCAAACCGTAGGAGTCTGACGACGCGTGCGGCGAAGCAAGGACACCCGAATATTAGGAGTTAGACGAAGCGATCATCCGCCTGACGAAACGGGAATCCACAAAATATGCAGCATGTGGGGATGCTTAACGGCAGTCATCCACCTGACGAAACGGGCATCCACAAGGGTGCAGCATGTGGGGCAGCTTAACGAGCAGTCATCCACTTGTAGAAAGCAGGCATCCACAAATATGCAGCATGTGGGGAAGCTTGATGAAGAGTAATTCTTGTAAAGACAAGAACAGTCACCATAGTTGATGAGGCTGCTAATCCTGGGACCAGATGCCAGAGACTGAGTGGGAGTGCAAAAAGCTAAGAAAGGTTGGTTGCATATTGATGAAAACAGCCCTAGAGATACTGATTGGATACTAGAGTAGACACAGGTAGAGAAGCAGATGAAAAACAAAGCTGAGCTGAGCTACAGATGAGAAGGGAAGCACAGTAGGTCAACGGGAGAGAGCCTAAACGAGACGCGATCGGTTCCGCGCTCGTGCCTGCGAACACCCAATTCTAATGTCTAATGGCTCCGCTCCTTCCTTGCTGGGCCGACTCGGCATCATCGGCTCGTGCCTCGCCTCCTCTCTCGTCGTCACTACGCTATAGAATATAAACTAAGGACTCGTAACCCATTGATTCGCAGGGCCTTACTCCATCGGATGCGGGCGCGTTCTCTTGCACAATGAACGTCGATGCCAGGGGAGGCACCTTCAACAATGTGGGCCGTGACCAATATAATTTACAGCTTATCATCGATGGTTCGACATCAGAACGGACAGTCAGTGGTATTCTTCGTGATTTTGGACTTGTTCCGCAATTGCCAACCTCTGGACCTGCGACATTGCCTCGACGAGACGTTCTTGCTCAAGCACAGCACCGCTATGG
>KN833001.1:304973-347502 GCA_000827315.1 Piloderma croceum F 1598 | reverse complement strand
GACTGTTTCCGACGTCTATTCGTAATTTGTGGCACCAAGTGTGGCGGAGTGGGAGTGAAGTGGATGGCCTGAGTTTACTGAGAGCGAGACTCTCTGTGCATCAGAGATCGCTTGGCGAGTTTTTAGTGGCACTGAATTCGTAAGCGTATCCATCTTTTATGCATTTGCAGAAACTTGATATCCCACCATAAATATAAAGTATTTCGTGGATGGAGCTAGGAAACGGGTTACGCGCAGGACACGTATCTCTCAACGATTTCCATGCTTATTTAAAACAAGGCCCAACGTACCTCCGTCATATACAAGTGGACAAAGTACTTGTAGTTGATCATTTGGGCCGGAATATCCCTGTCCCCGCTATATTTTGTTCGACGTGGCAGGTAAGCTGTTTTTCGTCCTCAGATCCATAACATCTCACAACTGGCAAGTTAGTATTTCGACTATATCATCAAGGGCTATTGCACGAATGGCCATGGATATCACCACGTGAGACGGGGTGACTACGAAGTGATACGCCCCGACGATGGCCGAATAATCAGTCGCTCAGAGTTTGCTGGCACGGTGCTGCCCGGTATGGTTCTCGAACTGAGTATCATCGTGCGGCGGGACGAAACCTTTAAGGATAACAAGGACAAATGTCCCCGGTGCAGCCATATCAACCGGCATGCCATCGTAACAAATGGTTGGATCGAGTGGAAAGTCTCTTCCTAACCCTTTACGAACTGAACGTTAACATGACAAACTACAGTGTTAAATGTGCGGGACAGTTCCAGGCCGCCAAAATCGACCCGAGTCGTGATGACTTGCGTGGTGAAGGGCGTGCTACACAGAGTGATGATGAGGGTGATAAGGAGCGCAGCGGAAAGAACCGCGCGAGGCCTAACGGGGAGGATGAAGATCACATAATTTCGCCTGCTTCGTATGTAACTCACTCTACGTGTGAAGCTATCAGCGATAACGGGTGCCATAGACGAGACAGGAGAAACAAGGCCTCCAGTAGCAAGCAGAAACTACCAGGAGACCATGATGGTACACAATTCTTTCGCCGAATACATCTCATCTACTTAAATGATGACATCATGTACGTCGGTTTCGACATTCAAACGTTGTGATTGTCATTTAACCGCAGCCAACAAGCCCTATGGCAAAATACAGAGTAGGTGTACATGGCTAGATTTGCACATGAACTCCAAACTAACTACTGGTAGGATCTGACTGGTCAAATTGTAGTGACTGAAGAAGAGTGTTTTGCCATAGGAGGTATGGTTGTGCAGGCCACTCCAGCAACATTGACTAAGTTTCACCTATTTATGATTTCAAGCTTTCTCTCATATTTATGAAGGAGAATGGAATAATCCGGAAACTCGCAAAGTTGTCTCAGTCAGTGTCTTGAATGTTATTCAGTGGCTGCCTCACACTTGCTCATGGTGGAATACACAGGTTGCAATTAAGTGTCTGAAAGGAGATGACACAGACTTTGATGTCATTCAGGTAGGCTCATTGAAACAACGGGAGATGATTATATGTTGAGCTGAGTTGAATTAGCTTTTAAATCATGAGATAAGGATCTGGTGCTCCCTTTCGCACAAGAATGTCATGCCTTTCCTTGGCTTGTGTGGTGGTATTGCCACAGTCCCTGCGATGATATCTCCTTTGTATGGTGGTAACATATTTTGGTATCTGCGTAACAATCCACAGGTAGACCACCTGGAAATTGTAAGTTGGAGCTTCTCTTGGTGAAGATCATGTTAATTAGCTTCATTTCTCTGTCAGCTTATTGGTATTGCATGTGGCCTTTGTCACCTACATTCAAAAAATATAATTCATGGTGATTTTGACGGAGTCAGGTCTTTCCCAGCTTCTGTGATGCTGCTATAATCTGACAGTCTTATATTATACCCTCAGGACAAAGTCCTCATTGACCATGACAGGAACCCTTGGCTTTCTGGTTTCAGCTGGTCAAGATTTATTGATCACAACAGTCCTGACAGCAATTCATTTATGAGGTCCATATATACGGGTGAAGTATCCAAAGCAAATGATGTATATGATTTCTCTGTATTAGCCACAGAGGTAAGTGATCCAATTTTGTCCAAGGCTCCACAATCATCTTCTGGGTTCCTTTGCATGAGGGAACTTATTATATGCTATTTGTTGACCTTGCATGACATCAAATTATTGATTGCTCACTGTTGCCAATTTTTGCCAGATTCTATCTGGAAGAGAACAATTTTTTCAAGCCTTGATACCGGCTAGCAAACGGTGTGAGCAATCAAGGTACTTGCCAACTGTCTTTGCAGACACCATGTGGGAGTTATTAATTGATTGCTGGCACCGAGACCTGGAAAAAAGACCAGACATGGGAGATGTTGTTCAACGGTTAAGAAAAATGTGATTGACATTTCGATCCTCCCCTGTATGCTTTTCTCTGGGACTTGCTCTGTAGGTACTGTGTATTCTCAAATTGCTATCACTAGCCTCGCAAACATGTACAATGCAGCATTAACAGACTAATTTATATTGGGAAGGTTTCTTGTATGCAGACTGTGAACATTTGGTAGGCAAATAGGTGGTGCTTGCCAAATTGCCTTACATACATAGTAAATCCTCTCAGGCTGGGACCCACCTCTACATTGCCCCAGCCACTGAGGCCTGAGGTTTTAATCTCTGCCTGAAAATTATGGCAACTGCTCTGGTATTAAAACTTGGCAGCTGACAACAATTTAATCATCTTCTGCCTTCACTGAAATTCCCTTGGTGCCTTCATGAATATGTCTACTCACACTGGGAGGGGAATACTTGAAAAACCCCAATTTTTAATCCCACACAGACAAGCAGTTCTGAGTCAACTGCATCATCTACTCATAATCCTACCTGCCATGGCCAATGATACATATCATGTGCTTAGTGCTTTATCAAAGGCAATTCTAATCTGTTTGAGGTCACTGCACCTGTTGACACCAGCATTGGCCCATTGAAAGACTTGGTCTAGGAGAAGTGCAAAAAATGGTGTATACTGATGCTGCAGACCTAGTGCTGAGTTACTATGAGTAGTGAGTGGCTAATAGATAAGTCTTAGCTGACTTCTTACTCCTAGTTCAAAGTACCAGAGCCCATAACACCATCACAGTCTTGCTGAGCACATTGCATTATGAGGAGATTCCATACTGTATACAGCTACATATATACTCCTTACAGTAAGTATATGGCCTTGGACCACTAGTCCATGTACCCTAATTGTAATGTAGAATTGCCATAAACTGCATTGCAATTTTCTCAGCTATAGCAAGGGGTTGCAAGATTGTGAGGTACACCCTAGGGAATGTATATGGGGGTGCATTTTCATGGCATATAGGATACAGCCTAATATGGATGTTCCTGGTATGATCATGAGTGGTTTTTCGAGGAGATTCCAAATCTGGTGGTCCCATTGTGATCCCAGTCCTATTTAAGCTGCAATATTGCATAGATTTATTAACCAGAAATTTGACCCCCTCTGATTTGGATGGTTCAACTTGCAACCAGACCCGTTTTTCAAGGAGATTTGGAATATCAATATCCCAAGTCCTAATTCAGCCTGCAGCACCTGCTATACCCAAAACAATATATGGGCATGAGGAAGGGGTTGGGTGACCTGTGTACTGGCTGTGCATGTTTGTTGGTTTGATCTTAGGGTTAATTGTCCTTGTTATTGTCTGCTCTATGGTACATGCGTAACATGCATGTGATGTCACATGTATGTCACAAATATACAACCTGAGTTTTGGACTATTATTGTATGTATTTACTTCACAATAGATGGATAACTGCTCTGGGTGGGTAAACTGGCTCTCCAGTTTACATCCACCTTATGCAGCTTCCATCCAGCACAATACTATTGGTTTGGCAGGTTAGCTCTTAGGTGTGACTAAGTGAACTCTTCCTCTTGACTTTTTACACTGTTTTTAACCTGTCTATTGATTTAGAATCAATAACCAATTGTCAACCTTGCTTAAATACATAAAAAACCAATTCAAAGTCACCTGTTGATGAGCTCCATAGCTTGCTGTTCATGTATTTTCGCATTTTCACAACATTAGCGGAAGATCACGTGATCATAATACATGCCACCAATGTCACATGACATTTTCCGACCTTTTCCGCTCTTTTCCAACCTTTTCCATGCATTTCCAATGATTTTTGCTTTCGGCCAACGTCTCACACTTAATTTCCGCTTTGCGACACTGTTACAATCCCCAATTCAGTACTGTGCAGCACCCCCAGAAGTTTTACAATCCATATATGGCACATCTGTCATGAATCTTTTATTCTCGTGTCACTAACCACGTGACTCTTATCCTATGACATCTGACCTTATCTACCTTCATGACTTCACCTTTCTTCCGTTATCTATTCGGAATCCTATCGGATCTGTATTACTCCACTATGACATCATCCGCAGTTCCGCAGCACTGCTGCGCATTATGTTCCCCTTTGCTATTGGCTGGTTACCTTCCGGCATTCCATCTACTTGCTTATCTATTGATCTCGCATTCCGACTGGACGATTACCTACTACCTATCCTGGCTTAGACTATATCTCAGATTGTATTTAGATAGCTCTGAATCGATCGGAGACACCAGTCTTAAGCTGGTCTATCCTCCTAGCCGCTTTCCACTCAACTCGACTCTAAGATCCCAGCCTTAGAGAATATCTCGAACGGTATTAGCTTTGTGGACAGTGACGACCTGAGGGCAACCCCTCTCGCAGCTAGTCGCTGACAACATCGGCACATCAAGTGCATAAAAGTTGTGAGGATGTGTCATCAGGATTGCTTTGATCCGCATCGGCCTGGCACTTCAGACATACTGCAATTGGAACATGATCGTGGAACAGGTGTTGTGAGCCAGATATGGTAGTTTTAAAGGTTGAAATTTTGTGCACGTCTCTGGTCCTTTGTGCAAGTGGTAAAATTTATCAGTTGTCAGCTTTTCATTTTAAAATTTCACATTATATATATACTCCATTTTACATACCAGAAAAACAAGTAGAACTTCACCCCTCATCTCTTGGAATCTCATTGTGGCTCAGAACTCGTTCCTAGACCTTGTACTTCATCTCTCAACCTCAATACTGTGTTATTAGTTTAGACTCCACTCTTGCTCTTGCTTTTGTATTCTTGCACCCACATTCTCATTCTTGCACTCACATTCCCACACTCTCATTCCTGCAGCCATGTTCGCTAATCGCACTTTGCTTAGCTTGGCGCTATCATGTGCATTGTAAAAACTCATTTTATCTCATCTCACTCATTATAGGAAGGGTTACTCACCCACTTGCACCCCTCAGTCCACAACACAGCAGTATTATACTTTTGATTGATTTCATTGATATACACACTGTGAGCATATCACCGTATAAAATTCCTGCCCCTTATTAAATAATATAATTTATTCAAGAAGGAGCTCCCCACCAAACAATAACCCAATGTAAGAAGACCAGACAAAACGGCCACTAGTACAACTATGCCAAAAGGCAAGTATACTGAAAGTCTAACTTTCAGTACTCCAAATTGTATATATGCTAATTATGGGAAATTAGGTAAGCCAAGCTTACACCCGAATATGAATTCGGGACAAACCCCCCCAGATGACCAAACATCAACTGGTGGTCAACAAAATCCAATAAGCAGTATACATACCACACATGGGCTCACCCATGGCACCAAGGCCTATGGCCATAAGTAACAAAGGGCAATCACCATTTGTAAGTCCCATGTCCCATGTTCAGTCAGAAGAAGGGCAACCTCTTGTGGTCAGCAACTCACCATCTCGAAACATGAGCCACATGGGAGGAATGACTCAAAATGTCAGTCCCCTGTTGGGCTCAAACATTAGCAGAGAGTGTTCTTGGGGAGAATCCTCCTTCCGTGTCTACAGAATCATCAGTAACTCCAACAATTTGACTTAGCATGTTAGATGGACTACTCACCCCTGAGCAGTCCAGCAGCATAAAAAATCTAACATCACATCACGCACTACATCTGTTCTATGTACACATTGGCTGAACCATAGTATTTTATTTCATGAAATTGAGGCCATAATTAGGCCTGTAGTTACGCAAATTGACATGCAAAACCTAACCCCATGCGCTATGAATTCCCGTGAAATCTGAGTACACCATACCCAATTCCTGCTTCAATTTCACAAAATAAAATAAAATAAAATAGTGAGTGTGTACACAGTATGAATGTCTACAATCAATTGCAACAGAATTTCTCCAATCACAACAATGAAAGTGGTAGCGGCCTTGCAACCAAAATTTTACTCAAAACACGTAATCGATCAGTGCTTGGACGAGGCTTAAGATCTTAGTGTTGCGTGTGGCGCAGGCCTCGATTTACCGCTTTGTGTTTTAAAGCCAAGACTTCATCGCCGTAAACAAACACTAGAGTAAATAAATATTTAACCAATTAATAATTGTATGAAACTCTGGAGTCTGCAATGCTGCTCGTGACTTAAACTTAGCATTTAAATTTGCCACACCTCGCATGTAGAGCCAATATTGTATATTCATGTATTTGTATTGTAATGCACTGTCGTCTCGACTAATGAGAAGTTCGTGACCATAATATAGTAGACAGGAAGGTATGTAGCTAGAGCGGGGAGACGAGAAATTGAATCGGTTCTTAAATAATGGGACCAATGGGGCTGTTGCAAGACGACTATAAATTAATAACAGCGTATCCGGCAGTGGGAACAATGGGACTTACGAGACAAGATACAAATACACTCTGCTAAAACGAAGGGATAGGAGCAAGATGTCTATTAGGCCAATGCGCTGACTCCCTCTTCCCACTCCTCTCGCGAAACGCACCCCACAGCTCTGCAATTAGGGCAAGACACTTCTACCAAATCCTCTTTTTTGTTCTCTCCGCCCCATCCTGCGACTCGCTCCGCACTGACCAGGCAAGCGGGATGGAAGGTATGTGGGCAGACGCTTGTGCCCATAACTAGACTATTTGGGAGAGGTCGTATCGACTGCTGCTTCATCGATGAACCAGAAACATCTGGGACCGGATCCTCATCTGACGGTCCAACTCCACAGCTTGCGTCGCAACACCGTAAGCCAACCTCACGCTCTCGTTGTTCAACTCGACTGCGCAGAGTAGGACCTGGTGCAGGTGGTGGTGTCCATTGTTTCTTTTCGCGCGGAGGTGGTCTGGGGCGACTTGGTGGAGCGCCCGGAGCAGGAGGGCCATCGAACATGAAGGGAGGAGGTGGGAATGGTGGAGGAGGATGAGCGCCGGGAGGAGGGTTACCCTCTGCAGCACCCTCACCGCCGAAGATCTGGTTCGCAAAGACGTGGGTCTGTCGACGTACACCATTGCCCTCAAAAGGACTATTCGTGAACAAAGTAAAATCGACAGTGAACATGGCGTTGCCATCATGGTCCATCCCGCCTGCATTGCCCGGTGCAGAATTGGGACGGGGCGGAGGCATCGCTGGACCCGTGAAGAATTGCGGCATTTGCTGCTGCTGCCACTGTTGTTGTTGCTGCTGTGGTGGACCTTGTCCTGGTGCGCCGGGTGGGTTGCCCTGCTGTCCGGCCATCTGCGCGCGGAACGCACCGTCAAACATAGCAGCAAAGTCAGGACCAGGAGTTCCACCCGGTATGGGTACGGGTACGAATTGGAAGGGTACGTTGTTAGCATTCCCAAACATTGCGGCAAATCCTGCTGGTACACCGCGAATGCCTTGAGGAGCGGCATTGGGAACAGCGCCCGGACCGGTGGCTGGCACGCCCCCAACAGGTACGTCTCCACCAGCAGGGGTGCCAGTAGCCGGAGCCGCGGGGGTTGGGGCACCTGGTAAAGGGCCTGCAAAAATAACGTCAGGACCAACGCCAGGAGCAGGGACAAAGCCGGGGTGAGGTCCACCGGGTTGTGCTTGACGCGGCCGAGGTGTATATGTCAAGTTCTCCGGGTCGATATTAAATCTGCAAGTAGGACAAGTCGTTTGTCTGGGTCTCGAGAACCACGGAAGAAGACAAGATGCATGGAACACATGAGCGCAAGGAAGGCTGACGATTTTATGAGGATCTTCTTCGGATTGGGTTTCGGCAGGAGCTGTGGGTGCGGCGGAGGAAGCATCGATTGTTGGACTAGGAGGATCAGCTGCGAGGACCGGAGTTGGGGGGTCAGATAACAACTCCGATGGATGTTGTGATGATATCGAAGGCTGCTCCTCCATGGTAACGTCGGCGGAAGCATTGTCAGTAACCTGCGCTGGTTCAGCGACAGCCTCCTCACTATGCGAGCTCGCATCTTCAGTTTCTTTTGTTATAAATCCGTCGCTCTCCGAGTCCAAAAGCTTATCCCAGCAAATCGCACATCCCGGAACAACTATCTCCCCAGTAGAGTCATCCACATGCCCACCTGGCGCCCCACCAACCCTCTCCATTCGCTTCACCAATCCAACAGGCACCACTTCCAACCCCGCCACTAACTTTTTTGCCCTCTCAGGATCCTCCTTCTCCTCTTCGAATGGGAACCCAAATACCTGGCCCATCGCACCACCAAGGCGCGCTATTAATGCTTGGAACTGGGCCAACGGAGATGCTCTCTCTTCAGCAGTCATATCAGGGAAGAAGATATCGGCAACGTCAGGTGGGATTTCGAAGGGACCGTTCCCGTCTTGGTCGTTATCCCACCTCCTGGGAACACCATCGCCCACGTCAACCGTGAAATGGATTGGAGGAGGGGGGGGATGATGGTGACCGGCGCCCGGATTCTGGTTGGCTCTATTGGCACCTGCATTTGTATTGGCGCCTTGTGGAGCACCGGTATTGGGAGGCCCTGCGCCTCCCATGAAAGTCTGGAATAATTCGAACATGGCAGGCGGGGGGGCTCCGCGAGGAGGGTTGATTCCAGCAAAGAATGGGGGGGCGTTTCCCCGCTGGCGATTAGGGATAGCATTACTAGTCCGCTGAGATGGGTGTCTCCGATCGCGATCATCGTCCTCATCGTCATCTACTCGTGCGCGCCGGCTCCCTGCAATGGGCTCAAGAGGCGGCAAATCGTCATCGGCATCCTCTTCATCAGAGGTCCAAGTACTGTCGTTATCATCATCCACAGGCTGCAGGTCGGGCATCATTTCTACCTCATCTACAGAACCATTGCTTTCGTCAGACGAGTCAGAGACACTTTGAAGATCAGGCATTGACCCCTCGTCGTTGTTACGAACGGGCTGCACGAAAGATGCAAAGGCAGGGCTAATCGCAGGTGGCATGTCGACATCTTCAGCATTATCTCCAGATGGGTTAGACGCGGAGATTTGGGCATCAGCTGCTCCGTGTTCTGTCCCCTGGGTTGTTGTCCGCACAGAAATAGGTTCTAATGGTGGCAAATCGTCCATGTCATCTACCTGCGGCTGCTGCTGGGCGCGAGTGCTGTCACCGTTATTATTACGCCTACCATTGACACCTAAATGGCGCAGAACGCTCATGAAAGAATTTTGGAGGTTTGGATGGTTTGCAAAGGGGTTGCGCCTATTGTTATCCATGATGGAGTCGGTGTGGAATGGTGCGGCGGCGTCGCGTCAAGCGGCGTGGAGCGGACAATGGTGGTTGCGGTCAAGTTCGCTTACTTACCGTGGCGGCCATTGCTGCGAACAAGTTTCCTTTTTTGTTTCTTCGAGAACATTCTTCCGAATTTGTGTCATTGCCTTCATACGTGCATTCGAGCTTGTCGTTCACTCACAGGGTCCAGTTTGGCGAAGGCACAGTGATGAACACACGCATTTCTACGTTTACTAATTATTATTCTACTATACATTTCAGACTGCATCGAGGACAGTGCGGCTGCGGATTGGTCGATATGAACACGACCACCCACAATCACACCTTCAGTGTCCCACGCCGAAGTGACTGTAAAAATGCATATTCTCGAACCTACTTACAGTTCACACAGCGGTTCACTCTGGAATCTTGGTGGGCCTTGGGCCTCAGTAGCAGCGGGATGTGACAGTGGTCTGGGTATCATAGGGAAGGACGGATTTGTCCGTTAATTCTGATGGCCGTCGTTCACTTATCAAAACCCGATATAACCAATACATCACCGGCAACCGCGTCACATGTGCATTACAGCCGGCAGTGGGATCACTCACCACAGGATGCGTTCATCGATTGCTTCATTGACATTGACCAATCACATACACTGTTCCCCCCACAGCGTCATCATGAGGCGGAAACACTCAAGACGGCCGCTATCTCCGTATACCTTCGTTTGCTGGGGGGGAGAGTTCTACGCCACTTGTACCGGGAACTGGGTGCCGTCAACTTTGAGGTCCAATGATGTGGTACCGATAAATTCCGGGGACCAAGGTGATGTTTGTTGAAAACATTTTCCAAACTTGAAAGCGACTTCAGGCTACATGATGAGAGTATCCCACCGTCTCCACGCCCCATGTGCTACCAGCAGGGTGTCTTGAGGGACCTATTAAAGTAGCTGGACCGACTGGCTACTTTGATTTGCCACCCATTTTACGAATGGGCGTGGTTTATGGTAGTCTGTATCGAGACTGAAATGCAGCGATGGCCGCCCGATACTCGCCAGTTATCGTGCAATCATGCATATCCCAATCCCATCTTCACCATGTGCAGCAGGGTGTCTTGAGGGACCTATTAAAGTAGCTGGGCCGACTGGCTACTTTGATTTGCCACCCATTTTATGAATGCGCGTGGTTTATGGTACTGTATCGAGACTGAAATGCAGCGATGGCTGCCGATACTCGTCAGTTATCCATATCCCAGTCCCAGTCCGCGATGTGGGATATATGGTCCATAAAGCCAAGATTTGAAGTCATGGCGGACATATCATCGGTTTGAAATCGAAGGTCAATCTGCCGAGCCAACTGCTCACACTTCTCCTCAGGCAAAACACCATCTGTAACTCGCTTGGGAAATCGTGAAATGTTAAGGTTGTCAGGTCCGTTATCTAACCCAAGGGATCGCAGAGCAAGCTGCTGGTATAATTGGTGGGCACGCCTCGCCCAATAACCCCTGTGCTGTAGTCCGGCTGTTTTCGGGAGCCCGCCGCCATTTCGTCTTGCCACGAAAGCAACGGGGGGCAGCCTCTTCCCGCCAGCCGACAAGCATCTCGCTTCCAATCGCATCTGCCGAATAAAAATAGTGCATGTTAGAGATCTGCATAGCAAGGTTGCCGCCGTTGCCGATGAAAAGTTGCTAACGATTCGCAGCCATGGAATATTACTTCTTCCACCTACAGCATGCGGTTATATAGACAAAGAGGACCGTCAGCTCAAAATGCTCGAGACGAGCAATCCCCCACAGAATGAAAACTCTCTATCCAGGTATATTATTGCAGTGCCCGCACAATTCGCATCAACCCTAGACTTCACCCCTCGTATATGGAGTGTCATCACGTGGTCCCTTCAAGGTGATGCCATCAGTACGGCTAGATCTCTGAGGCTCCTGTTCTCCCCTTAACACGGTGAAACGTGAACGTAACCAGACTATCAAAAACAGCACACTGTATGGTATTGACGCGGATCTTGGGCAATGTGGCAAGCCCGATCTGAGGCCATTCGTCTCACTTACAATGTATATAATTCAATTCATCCAGCTTTATTCGATTGCCTTGGCAATCACGGCGATCGTCGTCTCGATTTCTGACGCACCCGACATCGCCTCTGAGCTCGCCAGCAAACACACCGCCGTTCTCGCCTCCAACTTTGTCCTCACCCACGGTCAAAAAGGCGAGTCATTTACTTCGTTTTTTACCGCAAAAATCGGACTGCAAACGTCAGGCGTTGTACACAGTGGTGTAGCCGAACTTGATGTTGGACAACAAATCGCCTCCTTCACAGTGACAGCCAAGCTTGCCTTTGTCAAAAAGCACCAGGATAAATTATTTCACAAACTATCTGTGTATAACCATCTAGCACCGAAAGACACCAAGAGTATTCCTCCGGTCTGGGGCATATTCGCAATGGCAGAAACAATGGTCCTTATTGTCTTGCTGCATGATGCTGGCCTCTCGATTCGCGATGGAACAGTGGTGCAAGTGTTTCCCAAAGTATGTTCAACTGTATAAGTACAGTGGAAATCATGGAGGCAATATCATAATGCCCGCAATAAATTCGAGGCTTTTATTGATTTACATATGAGGTAGACCTTCGGCACGCGAGAACCACGGGGGGCCAGACATTCAACAGGTCTGCATGTATATATTACGATTCAGATTCAGAGAATGCATCAAACCCAAGGACAACGCAAGAACAGTGTAATGTCTGTGTGATTAGTCAAAGTCAATGAAGCCATCGATGAACGCATCCGTGTGGCGAGTGATGCCACAAATCGGCTGTAATGCACACATGATGCGGTTGCCGGTGATGTACTGGTTATATCGGGTTTTGATAAGTGAGCGACGGCCATCAGAATTAACGGACAAATCCGACATGTCCTTCCCTATGATACCCAGACCACTGTCACATCCCGCTGTCACCAATCAGGCCAGGCCCAAGGCCCACCAAGATTCCAGAGTGAGCCATTGTGTGAACTATAAGTAGGTTCAACCATTCGAGAATATGTATGTTTACAGTCACTTCGGCGTGCCACGCTGATACCGGTGTGATTGTCGCTGAAAAGGTGGTCGTGTTTATATCGACCAATCCGTAGCCACAATCGACGTGTCTCACATATATAGTATACGAGCTAGAATAATTAGTAGATACATACAACGCAGAAATGCACGTGCTCATCACTGTGCCTTCGCCTTGCCTTTTTTCTTGTTGTTCCGAATGTATCTCCTCGCAGCGGGAATACCAAACTGGACCCTGTCAGTCAATGACAAGCTCTGGAAAAAACAAAGAAACACAATGCACGCACCCGAACGGTTGGGTATAACACTAATAAAGTTCCGCCAATCCCCCACGCCCATCTGACAGGTTTTGGCAGTGGCTCTGGGAATTGGCCTTCACTCCATTTGATGATGACGAGGAGTTCCGTTCCTATTGTAGCAAGGAGCAACCAAACATGTTGACCCATCCTCACCGCTCTCCTTGAGAGTCGCGTTCTCGTTGAGGGATATATCTAAGTGAATGAAAAGATAACGTACCGTGGATCGTTGACGTATTGGTATAGCTCTCTAACAGCAGGCAATGCCCACAGGAATATGAACGCGAGCTAGAGCAAACATGTGTAAGAGACAATGAACTAGTATCTGCAGCATCTTGAATACTTACTCGCATGATTACAATAGGATGATCCGGTTCCATCCACAGCAAACTCTACAGAACCACGCCAGATCAATACGTTACAACTATACTTACACTTCGAGAACCCACCTTCAGGTAGAATGGGTTAAGCTCTGCCATGAGGAACACGGCCAACAGCAGCACCACAGTGAAGTAATGCAAGAACGAAGTTGTGCCCTCCCATTTAAACGCGGTGAAATCATGTGGAGAAAATTGACTGAGGACACGGCGAGCTTTGGAGCGAAGCCCACGAGATTGACGAAACCCTCGCCATTCATATGGCTATATCGAATCAGGAAAGATTGATATACATCAAGGCAATAAACTTACTTTCACTTCGAAGTATTGGCAGGTTTTCATTCCTGCAACGATACGTCAGAGATTTGTTGCTGCGAATCGAATGGAATCGAGGGCACACCAAGATAGGTTCCAATCCAATTGCAAATGAGGACGTCCAAAATCCACTGACAGTCGATTGTGGATTAACAATAGACAAGTAGCCCGTGGTAGACTTACATGATCCCACCAGCACTGTGGACATGACATGTGAGCGAAAGACAGTATGCGAGTGCTCTTTACATACCTCTGCGAAGTTGGCCAGCTGGTGTTGGAGACTATATTCTGCAAACTCGAACGCAATGCTCAGAATCTGACAAGGGATAAGATATATTTCGAAACGGAAAAACGAGCTATCACTGTACCCAGCAAAACCAATAATCACGCAAGATCATCCCCTGATTCGCAATACTAACGTTTTAGCACTCACGAAGGTTCTCGACTGTCTGAATACTTCCTACCTTGCCATACCATCCCAATGCATGCGCCAAACAAAAGATATCAATCGCATTCTAACCACTAAATTCAGCCTATACCAATCATATAAAAAAGCCATTCAACTCACCCAAACATTACTTGGTGTGAAATCACAGTTCTCCGCATAGTTTTTCTCGGGTAGCGGGACGCCCAAATTCGAGTCAATCAGGGTCATCATTTTTCTAGCGGAATCCAAGTCCTGGAACAACAGAAATACAAGAGCAAGTTCGTATAGCAGGTTGATGCCAAGTGCGACACGCCACAGTGCAGGATGCGGTCGTATGAAAGGTCCATCGCGGAATTGGATACAGGAGAACATAAGGAAAGATATGATTGCGGCGTAGGCTCCACTGTGAATACAATTTTTAAGAGGATAAATGATTTGATGTTCATGTAAACACTCACACGCGTCTTTTGTCTCGTCCTTCTTCCAATACATCTTGGGTCATCGCGATGTATGCCAAAATACACAGACCGAAAGCCAAAGCAGTCAAAGTGATCGGCTTATAGAAGAACCTTCGCAGAGAGACGGACATCATATGGGTGTGAATAAGTAAATATTATCAGAACTCACTCGACACTCGTATCATGCTTCTCCTGAAAGGGCGTGATTCTCGTATACGGTTCTGTTCGATCGGCCTGAAGCAAAAGTCAACCAAACATTCCGCCTCAGAATGCGTGAAGTAATATACATCATACCCTATCAGCGTCACAGGAGCATGAGTATATTTCACGTTCTTTCAAGTAAGCTAAACCTTACAATGAACGGGTGTTCCATTCAGCCCAGGTTCGGGTTCCTCCTCGACCGGAGACTGCAAATCAGATTCCTCCGCTGGGGATGTCGGTGATAGATCACCGTTGCTGTCCTCAGCAGCGTATTTCATGGTGGTGCTTAGAGGTGTTGTGGGTTGACAGTAGTACTAGTCGCAAGGCAACATGAAAATGTGGTGCCAGGTTCGGTGACGCACACTGGCAGTGCCACTGGCAGTCCAGTTGGCAGAAAAGCTTCGGGTTTGTCCGAAAATGGAAGGTTTTCCATCATGAACGTTCGTTCTTCCTATTCGAATTCATCAGGTCACAGAACAACCCAACCAAAACCTGTCAATACTGTCAATATCGTCGTATCAATTTCGGAGGTTTTGTCGGCTGGAACAGGCTCATGTCGGCCATTCCGGCTATTGGGGGATGAATCGACGCTTGTCTAGGAACACGAGGACTGAAAACCAAACGAAAAAGGCCCGAATGATTCTCGTGAATGCAGGAAGTTTTTCGGTTGGTTTACTGGGGCCCTGTGACATGCCAGTCCCCCACCCAGGACACGATGCGGTCAACAATACTGTTTCTTTCGTGGGATTCATAACCAGGCCATGGGCTCAATGACAATACCGCATCGGTGAGTTGTGGGGTAGTTCTGGACAGTGGGTGTTCCGTGGAAGTGTTAGAAGTGTAGCCGTTGGCGAGCGCTCAAGCGTAATACACGCCGTCACCACCCCTTCAATTTTTTCAGCGCTGGTGGTATGCTTTATGTGATACATTCTACACGTTGTTCAACGTCCTCCCCCATGACTAATCCACCAAACTTTGAACCTTGTCGAAAAAGTGAGTCCGAGTCCAATGACCACGTTCGAAATGCTTGTTATGTCCTGCCTTGTACTTTTTTGTCCTAGTTTCTTGTCATCTACGTACCTGGCTTTTACCTTGTCTGTAAGAGCCAATCAGGTACAGACGCTGGGTTGTGCCACGATTTCGATCAGTGCCTGAAGCTTAACAACTGCCAGATAGAGGCCGGTTCCGAAAAGTAGGCCTGATCACGCATACATCGCTGTTATCTTCTTCTCCCTTCTTTCTCGTCCCTCGGAACATCAACGATCCTCTAATGCTGTGCAAGTTCCGGCTTCCCGCGGAGGCCCCCGACGTCTCGCTCTGACACAAACTCAC
The DNA here is from genome assembly GCA_000827315.1 of Piloderma croceum F 1598. Lineage (NCBI taxonomy): Eukaryota > Fungi > Basidiomycota > Agaricomycetes > Atheliales > Atheliaceae > Piloderma > Piloderma croceum. The sequence goes on along the minus strand of KN833001.1, from coordinate 331,495 downwards.
CGGGGTGCCTGCTCTGTGTCGGTCGTAAAGACACGTTGGGCGTGTTTTTCGGGACGGAATGGTGTAAAAAATACGAGCAGACACTCTGGATTCGATCGAGGACTGAAAGGGGGACTAAGACGGGATTGCAATTATGCATTTGCAAATGATTACCGCCCCGTCAATTGCTTTGGCTACAAGCAGTGCTCCAGCTGTCAGCTGTTGCCAAGGCGCTGCCTCAGAGCCCATTGTCGAGGACATTAATGAGCTAGTCTCTTGCTCTTTCCATTTTGTGATATTTGAATATGGACTCCTGATTGACGTTGCCAATTGGACATGGCAATTTCAGATCCCATGGGGCGTAACACGCAAGCAATCAGTGTGAGCCTTTTGAATAATCAAATTTCATCGTAGACTGCGCAAAGCGTCTACACTAATTTTATTTTTTGATACGCACAACCAGGCAATGGATACAACGCTTCAGGGTACTTGACAACGATGATAAGACAGACTTTTTTGTTCGGTCTGCCTTGGTGACAGGAAAAACTGGGATGTTGGGCCAAAACGCAAAGATCCGATAAAATCGTTACTTGCTCGAGTCGTGTCCGATACGAGCCAAAAGCTTTTAGTACACCTAAGGGGTGTGACGGTAAAAGATTTTGTCACCGGTAGCGAATTCAGCGGCATTTTGCTAGCTCGTAGGCGCCCAGGGGTACATTTACGGCATCAACGAGCGAAGATTAAGGTTAGCATACCTAAGGCAGTGTTATTGCGATGGTACGAATGGAGTCATGTGCCCTCTCATTTTGCCAGTGAAGATTGACAATGTCGTGTACCTCACAATTACGCCACATTGGATCATACCCTTACAAGTATTCATCTTGGCAAACGGAATGAGGTGTCATTCGAATAGGCGTTTGCGCCCATGGTTCAATTGGGCTCAGTTCTAAGCAAGTCATCAGACAAATAGCAAGTGTCGAAGTCATGGCTGTGGATGAAGCTTGAAGTGCAGAGCTTGGGTGAGCGGGGGTGGCACTGTCGATTGAAATTCATGACGCCACAATCTAGCGCGCAAATCATCAGAATACAAACGGGGGAGAGTGCCCACTTATTATCCAAATAGATAGGTGGGTGTGCTGTGCGACGATAATTCGACGGTGATTCGATGAGGGTACATTGGTTATACGACGTCGCGCTTGTTCCTAGGGACCAATTCCATATCGACAGCACCTGCCAGCGCAGATCCTGCTATGTATCCGCCTCATGTCGTGTTTCGGAGCTTAAACTAATTCCGACCAGTAACTCCTTTCTTCTCGTACAATGGGCGATAATCGTGGCCAAGCAACTTCGTAAGGGTGACATATTGGCATCAATTATTCAATATAGGCGATCGCTCGGATTCCGCCGTGGTTCCGTCCGACAAATTCATGATTGAGAGTGTACGGTACTAGTTGTAGGGGTACCAGAGACATATTTCAGGCAGACTCAGCGCCTAGAAAACAGGGATTCGGATGGTATACTTGGGACCGATCTTGGGGATCGCTTTCGGATGATATAACGCTCAACATCAGATAATATAGAGATATAGCCGACGCTCCACGGCGCTCCACTGTCATACAAACGGACAGATTTGGTGAAGGCGTGTCCATAATGGTCGAAAGATTTTCCTAAGGTGTAAGGGCTGCTAGAAGATCTTGGTGAGCGATGCGGATGCATTTGACGGAGTTCTGAAAGTGGATGTGCCTCGTCCCACGGCCCAATTTGTTCATACCGAGGCACATGGCCAAATTTGGGATGGAAAATCGGAAAAGGTTCAATCATATCTGACCGAGTCTGTGTCTATCAATCGTCCGTTTTTGATCTAGATCTGGTCCTTTTACGACACCTGCTCTATATAAGACAAGCATTCGTTCAACCATGGTCAAGTTGCCGCCCGTTTCCCGTTTCCCTTACTTCTTCGAACAATGTCTTCTAACTCGGGCCCTGCTTCCGGCTATGAACCTACTCCTCTCCACCTGAAAGGTGAAGTGATGGATCTCGAGTTCACCCTGGACTCTGACCATCGCAAGAGGAGGAGAAACCGCACCACTCAGTCTTGCCTCAACTGCCACACATCCAAACGAAAGGTGGGTGTCTCTCTGTCTTCTGGTCCCACCAATCACTAACCGTGTGTTTGTCTGACAGTGTGATCGCAAAGTATGTGTTGGCGCTTGTCATCCTCACCCTAGTGTTGAATTTTCTCTCCCAGCGTCCGTGCCAGAGATGCATCCAGTTGGGCCTGGTATGACTACATCCTATCTCTCTCCGCCCCATGTTTCTCATCTATTTATTATTGCAGACCGGGCTTTGCGTGTATGAGATTGATGACCCCGCGTCAAGGTCCGAACTTTGTGTCAGCATTCGTCGACACTGAGCTTCATTGACTGACCCCGCGTGTTTCATTGATTCCAGGGATGATCCAACCCTAGACGAAAGCACCCGTCTTCGGAACAGGATTGCCGAGCTCGAGAGCTTGGTACGAGAGCTACGAGGTACGTTATTATGTTCGTTGCGCTTATCACTTCGCGGCTAATAACATCATATCTAGGTAAACCTCATCCCCGTTGGGCTGATGGGAACTTCCGCGACGGAGACCAGAGCGAAAGATGGCACTCTCGTGCTGCAAAATATTCACAACCAAAGCGAACAGGAGAGTCTGATGCCGTTGACGCCAATGGTCGACCTTCCGTCAAAACCGAGCCTCGCTCTGATAGCAATCGCTCCCCTCTCTATGACTTCTCGCCTACTTCCGGCTCCTCAATACCTTTCTCTGACTTCCAGTCAGGTGTACCTTCTCCGCCAATGTTACCTTATGATAACGAGCGTCGTCAATCCTTCTCTTCATCTACAAACCCCGCTATATCCTACCATCATCATCAACATCCCGATTCTTCGTCACCATATTCGACGGGTAGCAGCGGCTTTGACCAGAGCGAATTCGACGACGACAGAGCCTTCGCCCAGCGGTTTGCTGCAGCGTCATCTCCCATCCCGCAATTCTGCGCCTGCCGCACCAACCCTACAATGGTTCACGCTCTTATCCCGCTGAACCACCAACTTCAAAATGCGACCACTGCCCTTCGTCAATACCCCCACCACAATCATGACACACAGTGCCTGCTTTATCAGCGGATCGCTGAGTTAAATAACCTGATGCAGTATGTTTTCGATGCCTTCATCACGTCGACCGTACGAAGCTAACTTCCCCGTCACGAGAATCAGTGGCGGACATGCTCGAGGATCTCCCACTATGCCAGGCGGTACCTATGGGGCAGGTGCGCTGCCTACACCCGATACCGATATCATGTCGCCCCTCTCGTCAGCCAGTAGCCCTTTCGACCCACCTTCCGCTACTCATCATGGTCAGGATTGGACAGCAATCGCAGCAGCTGGCTATAATCCATATTTTCCAATTAACGCCGGCGAAAATGGCATGTACACAAACTGAAGCCAATCAACTCCTTTGCTATTTTGGATATTTTCGAATTACTTGTTGTCTTAGTTTACTCATTTGCTTTCGCTATCATACCCTCTTGGAACAAGGTACTTTGAAGCTCGGACCATGCAATCATAATCTTATGTTGTTAGTCTTTGACTATGTTTTGATCGTTCGAAAAGTCTACCTTTGGGCAACGTACTTATTTTTTTATTACTTACGATAAAGGGTTGGGTTAATACTAGTGCATGTTCACCTGGTCATCTACGGACAATTGAAACCGGTACACACGTTCTGACGGTGTGTCCGTTCTGGCCAGCTTCCCATCCTCGTTCGTCTGCAGAATGTCGCGTTCTATAAACAACGCCTGACCGTCCCGCTTAATCAATATGACAGTGGAAAGACGTGTGCCGTAGGCTTGTGAAGGACCACCATTCGGTGCAATGGATACAGGATCAATTAGGATCGTTTCTTTGAACTCAGAGCGCTGCCGTATAGGGTCAGGAGAGCGCCATCTTGGTCAGAATCAATACATCAGAAGATGCTGTGAATGGGAAGACTGGTGCCTACGTCAGCAGTTCGAAAAGGCGCTCTGTGAGTTCAGCTTCTTTGGTATCTGATGATACCGTTGCCAGATATTCATTGAGAGATCTAATTCCATGCTGGACCTTGGGCCATTCTTGTCCGCCTTGACCGTCAACCCCGTTCGTCATGCCTCCAACCAATCGTTCGCCAGGGGAAAGCGGCCTGGATTGGATTACACCACCAGCACCATGATTGGTGACTAATGCCGCATCAAAAGACAATGCATGTGATTCGCGAAGCAATGGCGAAAGTAAAAGCAAATTAAAGCCTGCGAAAACGCCCATTTGGCCGAATGTCCGCAGCTCATCACTAAGAGACCTTGTTGGGTCTGCTAAGAGGTATGAAGAAATGAGATGACCTCTGGATAAATTCATCTCGCTTGGTGGCTCGGTGATGTTCGTTCTATTGTGTATTAAGTATCCATGTTATAAATTATTTAACAATTAGCTGTGACGTACAAGAGGGCGACTCGTCCAGACAGATTCATACCAAGCCACGTGCCGCCAGCACGGAGATCTCTTCCAGATAGAATGCTGGCTTTCTCTGCCTCATGTCCAAAAGAGTGAAACTCTGCGGCCATAGTTGGCCTGGATAGAAACTCATCGCGATTGGTGCAAAGAATGCTATGCGGGGAGGTCTTGGATTAAAAGGCAGCGCAAACATTGATGATCTGTCAAGACGAAACATACAGGGCATAATCTGGATGTTCCAAAGACCAGAACCCGACACACATCGTGTAAAGGAGATAAGGAAGACGAGCACCGAAGTGTGCAATGACCTGTGGTCAGACAAATAGTGGCTATAAACACGTCAAACACTATTGCACAATGTCAAATATAGTTGTACGTTTTAACTCACATTGACGTTCGGAATAATAGACCGTGATGGAAGAAACACCGAAAAATCGAAGCCAGGCAATGTGATCTCTATAATGCAGGGTGCGGGGCAAACTTTGCTTGTCTGATTTGACAATTTGAGATCCGTTGGAAGGTTGTCAAGGGCAAAACAGATATTGCTTCAAACTTCGCGAGATTGGGAGATCGGGGTTGAGGAAAGGATTGCTGATCATCGATCATGAGTAGGTCACCGTCACCGTCACGGTGCTCCGTCATCTCGGTTCGCACGCTCGTGCGGAACCTAAACCGGCACCATCTTCATTGAAGTTCAAACCAACGACTTACAGAACATTCTAATTATATTAAATATAAAATGAAGCCTCGGTCCGTAATTGTATTGGAAAATGGCGCCTCAACCGTGAAAGCAGGAACTTTGGACGGTAGCATGGAGCCAAGGTGAGTTACCGGCTACTCACAGATGAGTGACATGAACGATAGTATTTGAAGGATTATCCCAAATGCAGTCGTGCGTTCCAAGGGAGATAAGATGACATACTTTGGGCATGAGGTTGAACGATGTCAGGACTATTCGTCTTTGCATTACCGATTACCGTTCGAGAAGGTCAGTCCACGCGAGTGTTCACTTCGAATATGGAGCGGAATAAAATATTTCTTCAAGCAACTTAGGGTTACCTCGTGGACTGGGACGCACAAAAGGCCGTATGGGATGGCATATTCTCTGACGTTTTTGGGGTAGGTCTATCTCACGGACCTGAATTTCGCTTTTAACGCAGGATAGATTAACACGAGCGAATCATCGCTCCTAATCACCGAGCCTTGTTTCAATCTGCCAAATATACAGGATGTATACGATCAATTTGTATTCGAGGAATACGAATTCCAGTCGTACTATCGCTGTACACGTAAGTGGTGCCTAAGCCTTATCAGTGCATCCCCTTTATTTTCATTTTGCATTCAGCCGCTGGTCTGATCCCTTATGGGACTCTGTTCTCGCAGCCTGATCTTCCTCGTGCGGAAGCCATGCTTGTGGTGGATTCAGGCTTCAGTTTTACCCATATTGTTCCTATTTTAAACGGGAAAGTGGTGTGGAATGCTGTCAAACGGTGAGCCCTGATTCATGTCCCAGATGATGAAAACTAAAGAGCACCAGAGTTGATGTCGGAGGCAAGTTGCTAACTAACCAACTCAAAGAGCTCGTCTCTTTTCGTCAATGGAACATGATGGACGAAACATACATCATGAACCATGTCAAAGAGACGTGCTGCTATGTGTCTACACAATTTGGCAAAGATCTCGACCTGTGTAGGTAAGCGCTTACTAGCGATACGCACCCTACTTGCTGTGCCTGAACGCATGGCTCGCGAAGACAAGACCCCAAGGGCAATCCCATTGTCCAGGAGTATATACTCCCTGATTTCTCGACAAACCGACAAGGGCGGATACGACATTCGGACGATATCATTGCTGAAAAGGATCAGATTCTGGTTATGAACAACGAGCGGTTTGCGGTCCCCGAAATTTTGTTTCGGCCTGATGATATCGGTTGGTCGCCGCTTACATGCAACCATGGTTGGTTTCTCATTCCATGGGTCAGGTTTACATCAATCAGGATTGGCTGCAACTATTGCTGCATCTGTTGCGCTTTTACCAGATGATTTTCAGGGCATGTTCTGGGCAAACATCGGCTTGATTGGGGGTACGACCAAGTTCCCAGGTTTCCATGAGAGGCTGTAAGTCCGCCAATTTAGTACAGCGGTATGTACTTTGCTAAACCCTACACTCATACAGGATGCAAGAGCTCAGACCACTCGCGCCGGTCGAATGCGAGGTAGTGATCTATCGATGTGATAAGTATGTGTTTGTGATCCTTATAGTGCACCTGTTGACCTTAATATTGACATGCAGTCCAATAACGGAAGCATATCGCTCCGCTCTCGCGTTCGCTAGCCAAGATCAATTTGCGGAGTTTTCACTGACTAGAGCTGAGTATTTGGAAAGTGGCAGCAATGCCTGTCGACGGAAATTCAAGGACTGGCGTTCATCCGACGAAGTTTCGAAAGATGAATCCAATCTGAAGGCTAAAAGCAAAGGGAAGCAAAGAGAAGAAGGTGGACGCATAGATACTGGGACCAAGACCCGGAAGACATCAGCTAGTACACGCCGTCGCTGAATTTAATATTGGTTCTAATTTATAGCGAAGGCCTATGCAAAAGGGTATTGTGTCAGAATCGGACGGCTATCCTGTGGAGGACAATGGTCCGTAAATTCATCGACAAGAGGTGTAGAAAGTAATTGGAATGACTACTAGTATGCGTTATGTTGAACCGAAGCACGAGAGTAGTGGGACATTATAAGATGACACAACAGTTCTGTAACTAGTATACGCACGGGTATTAAGCCTGAGCTGTCTCTGTTTCTGGTTGGTCCGCTATTCGCATGACTTCCATCAGCAATGTCTGCTGCTCGATAGTGAGAGAAGTGGTGGCGGCCTGGTAATTTGTGCTGTTTTGCATTTGGAATGCTGGAATCACAGGTCAGCGTAAGCCTCACGGAGTAATGCAGGGGCATACATGTCAAGGCTTGCTTAAAGGTCGAGTACGGGTTGACTTTGTCGAGGGGGCTGATGTAGCCAAGTTCTTCCTCAACCTCGTCCTCTTCGTCGTCAGAATCTTCGACTTCTTCCCCTTCTGCTAGTTTGTCGGACTTCTCTCTAAGCCGTGCGCCCTACAAAACATCAATTAAGTCTGAACGAAATCTGCACGCGATCGGTAAAAATACCTCTTTCGCCAACATCTCCAGGTAGGCAGAATCTTCGTCCCAGACATCCTCTGTGTTTCATATGAGCACAGCTGAAGGCTGGAAAAGGTGATACTTACCTTCATCTTCATTGAAATTAAGAAGCTTAGTATCGTCGATAAGATCCTCGTCGTCTGAATCCTCCTCAAACGCGTCTTCAAGAGCTTGTCGTGCTGTAGAGATCATCTGTAAGGAATAACCTATCAAAAGCTAAGGCCATTGAACTAACCTTCCATGGCTTTCGGCAGGTCTTTGAAAAGCTTCAGAGCAGCTCCTACAATACCTGGCCAACCCTCCTTCAAGACATCCGGAATGGCAGAAGGATCCATTTCCATCAACGAGGACAAAGCAATGATACTCAGCCTCTTGTCATGCACGCGAGGCAGCTTAGTATCGCTATTGATTGCAGCGAACCACTGGTCGAAGAAGACCCGAGACGTCCCCGATCTATAAAGCTCCATGAGGTGCAGAGCAGCAGATGGATTGTATAAGACCGTATTGATGAGCACCTCGAGATTAGCCAGACGCAGCGCTACACTGTCCGCCTTCTTCTGAAGCTCCAGAGCAGTTGTGATGATTGTTTGTAATTGCTGCAAGAATCTTGGGGTCAAAAGACGAATCAGACTAAATGCATAACACACACATCGTCAACATGTCCCCGCAAATTGAGCAGAATAGACTCGGCCAACTTGCAACCGTTTACGCGGTCATTCTCGCCAAGCTGATCGCTAGCCATGCAAGTAGTGTAGATGTCGAGAACCATTTGCCTATAGTCAACGCGGCTCTTGAAAGCATCAGTGCCGAAAGAGACAAAATTATCCAACGAAGGAAGCATCTCTGAATGAGACCATTCTTCAGTGTAGCCCAACCAAGAACATGTTAGTAACTTACCTTCCAAAAAATCAACGGCATCGGCTTTGAAGAGTTTGTATGTTAATTCAAACACCGGCCACATACTTGGCGAAATACTGCGAAGCTTGAAAGTGAGGCTGTCAACCAAATCGTACATGTTGTCGAAAAGATCTGTCGAAGAGGTTGAGTGAAAACCACTATTTGAGACCGAACACATCGTACCTATAATCTTGTGCTCCAGAGAGTACATTATGATCGGAACGATGACTTCTTGCACTTGCGCTAAGATCTCGGGGACCGACTCGACGGACGACACGATCTGGAATTAACTGAGCCCTGGCTCAGAGGACTATAGAAGTGAGAGTACTTACGGTTCCGATTGTCTTCGCGACTCCCATGGCAGCGTAGATCTTGTCGTCTTCTGTATTGTTCTCCATGATAGCTTCCAAATTGGCATTATGACCATCAGCTTCATCTTGGCTTGCAGCCTCCCTAGCGATGCGCATGTAAGAGCCGCACTATAACACGTAACCGCGTCAGCAAAAAAAACATCTTCATTTTAGATAACTGTTGAACGCACCAGACGAGCAGTCAATTGCGCCGCAACAGGTAACACTTCAGTTTGGAAATTCTGGACCATAGTCTCCATGCTATGGTTGAGAATGTCCAATTCTGTCTCATCGCATAGCTTCAAGAGATCTGGTGATAACCACAGTCAATACTACATCGAAAAGGTGGATGAAAAAACTCTTGACCTTGGAAAACCTTCTCCACTCGAGGTGCGACTGCGGCCCGGACTGTACAGCGATATTAGTTATAATGCCCAATCGTTAAGAATTTATGCCACGCACCCGAGTCATGGACGGTGACCATCTCGGTCAGAGCGAGTACGGCTTGCACCCGGACAGGAAGTTCGGGATCATCCATCGCAGCAGCGATAGCAGCAAAATGCTGGCTGACATTCTAATCAAACGATGGAGTCAGGCCCATGAAAATCAGATATGAGCTCGTGATAGACGTTACCTCTTCGCTGGTCCACTTGATGCCACATTTCTCCACAGTGCCGAGGACTTCGCACGCCTATTTATGAAACAAAAGATCAGACAAGACCTCAGCAGCCGGCCAGAATTTGGAACATACAATTGCTCTTAAGTATGGCTCGGGAGCCGTGAATTCCACAAAGACGTGCTGCAGCATGAATTGCTCCATACTCTCCTTGACTGCAGGATGACCCATGATGAATGCCCCCAAGGCGGCTGTCATATTAAGAGCGCCGAATCTTTGCGCGGGAGCAGCATGCCTGTAATTATGAGACAACTTGTGAGCGGATAACACATCGACGGATAAAAATCGGACATACGATCGCAGGACTGTGTTGATAAATGTGAGGATGGGCATGAATGTCACTTTTGTCCTACTACTGGCAAGGGACAAGAGGAATGACGTCGCGGCAGATACGGGGGAGGCAAAATTCTCATATTCGTCTGAGAAAACGGGAGTCAAATAAATAAGCGACACAATATCGAGCAACTAAGGGGAGTACTGACCAACGGAAATTCGGACGTAGTCCACTGGATCAGTCTCCCATAGCTCTTGCTTGGCGGGTGTAAATGACATCTGAGGGAAGACAAAGGAAGATACCAAAGTCTCGAAGTGGGGTCTCAGCAGTTGCCAAGTCGACTTCGGTTTGACACTGAAATATATGATACTCAACGGGAGCGTGTCAAATAGCAATCCCGAGCGACTTACCATTCGGTGAAGAACTGGAAGATGTGGTATTGGGATTTCTTCGACAGCCATACTTGGCCTGAGACGAATAATTCCACCTGATGAATGTAGACTTTGAAGATCTCAGGAGCAAACGTCGTCACGAAGTGCTGTGCGAAGGCACCATACTCATCCTGCATTGGGCTAGGAAGTTGCGATGGATTGCCGAAACTGCCATCATAAATCAGCACCGAAATTGGAGATCAGGCCCGAAAAATTATACACACCGATGGAACAGGCGGCCGAGTGTGGCATACGCCCATTTCTTGGCCTTCCACCATTCGCTGCGCTCTCGCTCGTCCTCGTCCTCTGGAACAGCGTCTTTGGGTATCTGCAGATTGACGAGCTGGAAGAATAGACGGCCCCAAGGGACAAGACTCTCAGCGCTCTGTTGGTGTTTACTTAAATGCATCACGAGGCTCGTCTTGTAAGTCTTGAGGATGAGGTGGAGCATCGTCGGGATATCTTGGGAAGCAGTTGGAGGAGCAGCGACCATGTTCGTAGCAATGCTCACGAGAGTGGGGAAGAGCTTATCTACGACCTCTGGCATCATATCGTTCTTTTGGCGGAATCTTAATCATGTACATAAGTAAGATTGACATTTTCCAGCGTCTGAAGAAAACACACCTGAAAGCTCTAACCACCTCTACAGTAGCCACGCACCCGGCTCCAACTTCACGGATCTCATTACTGGTCAAAAGCGCTTTGACCTCATTCAACAGACCTGGCCAGTCCTCCGGAAAATCATGGGCGACTATCGTCTTGAAGGTAGCGGAGAGCTGTCCAGTGATGCTTCGCGATGGGGAAGTGGCAAGTAATCGCAAGATGGATGCCTTGAGCGCATCGCGATCAGACTGTGCGATAGGTGTCTGGTCTGGACGCTGCCTCGATGGGTCAGCGACAAAGTAGGATGTTGCTACGCGATTCTTGAGATAGACAGCACAAGCTTGGCGAGTCGCGCTGATGAGGGAAGATTTGTGAGCATGAAGGGCTCATGAATGCGCATCATAAACGCGTTTGACACGTACAGATCGACGTTATCGTGTGCGATTATCTGGAGAAGGGCCGCTACCATGCCCTCCTCACCTCCCACCTAGATAAAGAGATCACAGTTCAGAAGCAAATGCAGGTGGTTAATGTAGATGAGAGATCACCTTGCGGATCTGAAGTTCTGCAGCCTTGCGAACATTGGGGTCGGGATTGTAAGTTGTCGCGAATAGATTGGACAAAGTTTGAAGATCCATCTGTAACGTGTAAGAAATTTCTAAAAAGTTGATGTGTCTCCGCTATACATACATTGACGGCGCTCACTTTGGATTAGTTGTCAGATAGTGGGTATATGTAAAACAAGGACCAATAGTCGTGGTACAAGTAGGGAGCCAAGATGTAACAGGTCAAATTAGAGTAATACACAAAACACGCGTTCGAATCACAATCGGATTTTAGCGATTCAGGGCGCTCAGGAAACGTTTATTATCTCAAGGCTGTGTGTTTCCCTTTCTTTGCAGACAAACGGTGTGGTAATACACGATAAAGATCAGTTCATATTACAACACCCAAGGAGGCAGGGCTCCTTGATGGTTGGATAAACGTCAACTGCCTTGATGCAAACGGAAGGTCACCCTGAAGCATAGTAGAATGATAGTGGTATTAGTGATCGGACAATATAAGACCAATCAAGTACTATCAAGCAGATACCTCCAAAACTGCAGATCGAGCAGGAAACCTACAACCATGCCCATCTGCATGCGCTCCCTACACCATCCGTCCAAAATCGTTAATCAAATGAATCCGCAGCCATCACAGGCGGAAGGCGACTTACGAGAAAACCACGCTCCCCGTCAACTCGTGTTCGGTCCCACTATCCTAGAACGCAGCTGGTTCAGGCTCCTGTATGAATCCTAATACGATGCTTTGTAGGACCAAAGAATTCGTAGAGGATGATGATTGGGATAATGATGCCGTGCTAACATTGTTAAGCGAATCGATCCACTGTTCTTCCAGTGCTCGGCGTGTTCTTCATCTGGAGACCGGCGGGGTCAACAGTGCAAACAGTATGAGCGGGAAGAATGAACACATATTCCTCTTCGGTGTCAAAATCTGCATCAAGGTAGTTTGAGGCAGATTGACTGTGGAACTGGCGTCGGAAATTGGCGATATCTGACTCGGAGAATCTGTCGCCGAGAGCCTCTCAGAGGTTGCAGCTAAACTGTCTTCGCGATGTCAGACTCCCTGCGTATTTGTTTCTTCGCTCTCTTCGCCATGCTCAATCTTGGGCTCAACTGAGCAATATAGCCATGTTGTAATATTTGAAAGCTGCTGCATCTGATTCGCCTCGTCAGACGTCGCGCGCTGTCGCCTCTCCTCTAATGTAGTTATCCACGAGTATAGTCAAGTCCAAAAGACGACCAGAACTTTGAATTAAGCCTCAGTCGGCAGTCTGTCAGCTGCAGTCTAGCTTTTCTGATCTGTAACAAGCAAGTCCGAGTCAATAACTAGGAAGAATGAAAGTCAGATGAGAGAGAGTGTGGCATACATTGTTATTCACGTCCCTGATTGCATCCTCCTCAGGGATGACAAGCCGATGATTCACGATCTAACGACATTTAAACTTATAATGCAAAAAATAGACCCAGGCAAATAGATGTCGTGAGCTAGGAGAATGAGAGTGGGTGCACACGAAAAACCAATAGTAGCTGGAGAGAGCCAAAATCAATAATAGATCGGGTCCAAATAAACGCAAACATCACGACACCTGAAACTTCGGTGAAATCCTGGTGAAATCCAGCTTTTTGTTCCTCGTTCCATGTTTGACCGTCGTAAGGACCCCTGATTATCCTTACGGAGGCCTGTTCAGCAGAAGGCCGATCTTCTCCGGACAGAATTTGGCTGTTTCGAGCCAATTTTGTCCGGATTTTGAACTAGCCTCAAAATTTTTCGCCAATTTGTCCGGACTGGCAAAGTAGCCTCAGCAGGGCTCAAAATTCCGCCAAATTGGCACGAATAGACTGCCAACGCGCCCCTCGGAGGCTCGTATAACAAGTAATCTAATATCTCTGCAAGTATATAACTAGTCATCGTTCTCCGAATCCGCCGTGGCCTCTGCCTCCTGTGCTGCCTTGCTTTTCCCCCGCTTGGCGAAAAGCTTCATCGTGGCCTCTAGCTTTTTAGAAGCACCATCCAACGTATCATATACACGTAGATCATCTATGTGTAACTCGATGTTGTTGTTTCTCATTTGTGGCCCAACCGTAAGCCTGCAAAGAAGTCGAGTCGAAGGTATTAATTGAAATTGGTTCGTGGAAAAAGCAGTCGTTGCGGTTGTAATCGGACGAAATATTTGACGGTGCATACGCTGGAAAACTTGTACGCCGGCATAAGAGATACTTGCGACGTTCGAGACGGACGGGACTGCAGCATGTTTGCCATTTTTTCCACCGCCTTTCGAATAGAGAGCAATTACTATGTTCTTTGTCAGCCATTTATCTCAACAACAATGTGTTCTGCCTAACCTTGTCCTACTCTGACGCCCGATGCGGTGAAAATAATGCAGAAGTCATTGATTTGTAAATGTCTAAAAATGGGAGGTTCGTCAATATCATCAATGTTCTCCATTGACAATTGGTTAGAGTTTTGAGTCAATGAGCAGCGATGGATGTGGAGGTGAGAAATGAGATTAGCGAAAATTTATTCCGTGATGTTACTGTACAGCTGTGGCTCCGAAAGTTCAAAACCGTTTCACAAATCCATAACTATTTTGTTGAGGCAGTAACTGGTTAAAACACATAGATTCTCATCTGGTTATGTGTACTTGGGCTGGTTTTGCTGCTGACCTACTTGGTTCATACTCGGCGCATGGTCAATTGAAAAAATAATAATAATAATGGCTGTATAATGTAAAACACTTGTACACCAGGGCGGTTCGATCCAAGGGCCAGCACATAGACTACTGGAGAAATTCTTAACCACTTCACCACCGGAGCTTACATCATGTGTGCCTCAGGTAGCCTATGATAGGCTGCCAATGTCCGGACACCTGATGTGGCTTCGCCAACTTCCGATGCCCGTTTGTCTGGACATCGAACAGGCAATTTTGCCCTCCAGACTCAATTTTTGTCCGGACCGCGAACAGGCCTCCATAAGGATAATCAGGGGTCCTCCGTCATATTGATGAACCAGGTGCCCAACTCCTGTCTCCATGTTTGATAGCCTTGTTCTGCTCTCAACCTTTCCTTGGCCCGCTCAATCTTCAAAATTTTCTTTTGTTTGGCACATTCTATTCTGTGCCTTTCGCAACAAATATCTGGGAGTTTCTGCTTCAATGGCATGCAGGTTTTCACCTCTTGCGGCATCATATTGAGCAATGATTTCATACTTACAAGGGCAATGTTGAATGCGAGTACCATGATTGGCACGTGACCGGATTGGTACCATGACTTGAACTATATAATGGACATGGTATGTCATTGGTCATAATTATTGCCTGAAAAGACCTCAGGGATATCAACAGCAGCAGGATGTTGACATACTTTCCATTCCTTTGCGGGATTGCACCAGGAAAATTGCCTCAAATCCACTTGAAATTCTCATTCATGATTGACTTTAATGACCTTTGAATGTCCACTGGCAGGAACTGCTTTCATGCATGGATTTTTATCTTTACAATACACTGTGACCATATGGTTGACCGTAATTGTGCTGGAGTGCAGATATTCTCAGCCATCTAAGGGAAAGAGTATTATAAAAGCATTATAACTTACTCTGGCAAAAGAGTCGGATGGACTGACAGTGGACATACTGACTGTCGTCACAGAACATACTCATCTTCAAATTCGTGTTTTCATTGTATTACATAATATTGCTGCAGTTGGCATCAAATTTCAATATACCAACTTGAACACCTGTCCCATCCCATTCATCTGTTCTTCTAAGATCAAATGTTCACAAGTGTCGCACTTCAATTCCAGCTGATGAGAAAAAACAAAAGAAAGAGCGAAGAGGTTGTATCAACAAGTATGGAAACTGCAAGGCGCCATTCCCAAGACAGACTTTTGACAAGACTGAGGTTGATGCCAAGACTGGAGCACTCAATATTAAAAAGGGTGAAAGGTGGATCAACACTCTGACCCCTATTGTAACATTTCTGCTAAGATGTAACTCAGATGTTACCAGTCTGTTATCAGGAACTGCAATCAAGGCCATTGTTGCTTACATATCAGACTATGTCACAAAGCCTGGTTTGAAGACTTACACTATTTTTGACACAATCAAAAGTGTATTTGACAAAAGTTCTGAAATGCTTGGTGGTACACAGAAAAGGAAAGACAAGGCCAGAAGTCTTCTAACAAAAATTGTTAATGCTCTTACTGCTAAATTGGAAATTGGTGGTCCCATGGCATCCTTGTACCTTCTAGGGAATCCTGATCATTACACCAACCAGAATTTCATTGTATTCTACTGGAAGAGTTATGTTACAGAAGTTTTGAAAGCTTGGAAGCAAGATAGTGATGTACAGTCAGACAAGGTTATTCTTCTGAAAAATGTTGATGGTGAATTTATTGGATTATCAATAGTAGATGACTACATGTACAGGCCATATGAGTTGAGTGACAAGTCCTTGTATGAATGGATTCAAATTTATGAAAGATCAAAATGCACTAAAGTAGCACAGAAAAAATTTCAGAGTCAAAAACATGATGATGTGAAGCAACCAGCCATCTTTCAGTCTGATGAAGAAGCTGATACTGATTTTGAAAGCAATTCTGATTACCTGGAATTTGATCAAGCACAAGAAACAGAAAAAGAGGGAATCCAAAGAAAATATGCATTTTTGAAAAACCATCCACTTTATGAGACTCATCAAGTCAAAATATCTAAGTCCAAAAATCTGATCCCTAATTTTGCAGGAGGATCACTACCTAGATGTGACAGAGGAGATAGAGAGTACTACTGTGCTACAATGTTAACGTTGTTCAAGCCATGGAGACATGGTAAAAACCTTAAAGAAAATGACCAGTCTTGGGATGAAGCTTTTACAAATTACAAGTTTACTCCACGCCAAATTGAACTGATGAAATTCTTTAACATATGTTATGAGTGCAATGATGCTAGAGATGATTATTCAAAACTTCTGAAGCAGAAAAATGCAACTGATGGTGTCTTTCCTCACTGGTTTAAAGCTGATGACAATGATAACTTTGATGGTGATAATTATAATGATGGCAGTGATTTTGTAGTCCATGAAGAGCATGAAACAGATCAATACACTTCTGTTGGAAAAAAGGGTCAACAAAGACTGGAGCAAATGGCAGAAATACAGAAGATTATAACTTCAGCTGGTTGGTTAGATCAGTGTTTAGATGGACCCCCAACAATGGACTTTGCAGAAATTGAACCAGAAGAATTACCACCTTCACAATGGGATGCTGCTGTTCAGGAAAAGCATCAACAGGTCTTGGCTGAAAGAAATAAAGCACTTCCTGCACAGTCTAGGAAGAAATCTGGCACAGATCCAAATCATAATGATGTCCAAATTGCAGACAGATCATATCTTCAGAAGAACTTCAAGGCTCAGTCAGAAACAGCTCAAAACCTGATTGAAGATGTTATTGGGAAATTTGAACTTACCTCTGAGCAAGAAAGGGCATTCAGAATTATAGCAAATCATGCAGTTACTCCAGGATCAGAACAGCTAATCATGTATGTAGGTGGAATGGCAGGTACTGGAAAATCACAAGTTATCAAGGCACTCATGGATTTTTTTAAATCCAGAAATGAATCTCACAGATTTGTTGTTTTGGCACCCACAGGAACTGCAGCAGCTCTTTTGCATGGCTCAACTTATCACTCAGTTTTAGGTGTCCCTATTGATGGTCAAACAGCTTTGAGAAATGAGACCACAAATAATGCACAAGTTAAAGCAAGGCTAGATGGAGTTGATTATACTTTTCTGGATGAAGTCTCTATGATTTCATGTAATGGTAATTATAAGATCAGCTCTCAGCTTGCAAAAGCATTGAATGAATTTGAGTTGCCATATGGTGGAATGAATATGATATTTTCAGGGGACTTTGCTCAACTGCCACCTGTGTTTGGATCACCTCTTTATAGTGGTACTGTGGGCACGCAGCTGATGTCACGTATGACTGTCCAAGGTCAAGAAGCTACTATTGGAAAGGCACTCTGGCATCAAGTGACCACAGTTGTGATACTGAGAAAGAATATGAGACAAAAGACACAAACTGCAGAAGATGCTAAACTGAGAACTTCTCTTGAAAATATGAGATATGCTGCTTGCACTCCTGAAGATATTAAATTTTTGAAAAGTCGTATTGCTGGAAGGCGTTTTGAACAACCAAAGCTTTCAACTAAAGAATTCAGAAATGTTTCCATCATCACTGCTTTGAATGCTCAAAAAGACAGAATTAATGAACTTGGAAGTGTACGTTTTGCTGCAGAGACAGGTCAGACTTTAACAGATTTTTATTCCATTGATAAGTTTGGCATTCCTCCTGATGCTGTAGAGAAGAGACCCAGAGGTAGAAAATCAAAGGCATCTAGTAAACATGTGTCCAATGAAATAAGTCCTACTTTACAAAAAATCATTTGGAATCTACCCCCCTCTGCTACAAATCATTTTCCAGGTAAACTCTCCCTTTGTATTGGTATGCCTGTTATAATCAGAAATAATAATGCCACAGAAATTTGTATTACCAAAGGGCAGGAAGGTCATGTTGTAGGATGGCAAGCAGGTAGAGGCATACATGGACAACGTGTCTTAAACACACTTTTTATTAAACTAGACAAACCTGCAAAAGTAGTAAAAATTGATGGACTTCCTGAAAATGTGGTTCCTATCACTAGAGGTTCAAAGAATATAGAGTGCACCTTTTCAAGTGACTTGAAGGAATACATTCACAGAAGTCAAGTATGGGTACTACTTAATTTCTCCATGACTGATTATACATCACAAGGGAAGACCAGACCAAAAAATCCAGTTGACTT
The DNA here is from genome assembly GCA_000827315.1 of Piloderma croceum F 1598. Taxonomy (NCBI): domain Eukaryota; kingdom Fungi; phylum Basidiomycota; class Agaricomycetes; order Atheliales; family Atheliaceae; genus Piloderma; species Piloderma croceum. The sequence goes on along the minus strand of KN833001.1, from coordinate 313,180 downwards.
GAGCAATTGCAGAAGTCATCAATCTTACTATACCTGTTTGTCAAGAAGTGCAACTGCAAGTGGAACTGTCATTGTGCAGTCATTTTCCCCTCGACTTATCACATGTGGTGCTTCAGGATATTTAAGACAGGAATTTCGTGAACTTGAGCTATTAGATGAGATTACTAAGCTCAGATATGAAGGGAAACTTCCAGATCACATTCAGGGCAACTTCAGAAACCCTTTGATCAGAGCATATCAGCAATGGAAGGGTACAGACTATGTACCTCCATTAACTCATCCTGCCTTGAAATGGTCTGTCAAAGATCCAATGCCCCTTCTGTCTGTAGTAACAGATGCACCCTGGCAAATCATTGATAAGAAAAAGAAGAAAGAAGTTAGGATTGAGACTACAGTTATCCAATCTGTATTTGTTGCAGCTAAAGGCATTGTGCCTGTCAAGCCAGGAAAAAAGTGAAAACTTTAAGAAGTTGAGAATTTGATTTCAAGTGCAAGTGCCAAAAAAACAAAGGCAGCTCAAATGATCATAACCTCTGATAATTCCTCCTCACCTGCTGGACTCATATGGGATGGCAATAATTATAGCTGTGCATATGATGCACTCTTTACAATCTTATATGAAATCTGGTCCACTGATACAAAGACTTGGACAAGAAGATTGAAGGAAATAAATCAGCACCATCTTAAGTCACTTTCTGCCTGTTTCAAAATATACATGAATGGTCAGGCAACTTTTGAAACTGCCAGAGATACTATCAGACATAAACTTCACTCTCAGAATCCTGCAAAATTTCCCTATGGAGCCAGAGGCACAAGTGTTTCAGCTTTAGCATCAGCAATTTTTGCCCCTCATAATATTGTGGCTATCTCAAGTCCTGAATATACCAATTGTGAATATTTTGAACCGTCCATTGATGACAGATTAGATTTTGTGCTATATGAGAAAGAGAATACACCAAAATCAACTAGTGATTGGCTGAGGTCTCTAGAGCATGAAACACATGAAAGATGTCCTCAATGTTTTTCTGCAATGACACAGCCTATCAGTTTCAAGTCTGCCTCAAACTTGTTGATTTTTGAAATCAACTCAAAAAATATCAAACTTAGTAAAACTTTGAAGTTTGAGCAAGAAGGTGAAACAGTAGTTTTGGATGTCAGAGGGCTGATATACCATGGAGATTTCCATTTTACATCTCGTATTATTGGAACTGATGGTATTGTATGGTACCACAATGGTATGACAACTAGAAGTGGCTGTGAAAACAATGGAGATTTTGACAAGTTCTCTTCCAAAAATTTATTGAAGTGCAGAGGGAAAAAACTGATTTTAGTGGTGTATGCAAGAGTTTAATCAGAGGTTGGAAATGGAAATGGGTGGGTGGGTGATTATTTTGCATTTACTTTCAAGTGCATCCAATTAGTATGTGTAAATTCTCCCTTTTTAAAAAACCTGAAAATAATATAGGAAAACTAGAGATTTGTAGGGATGTCGGCCACTACCCAAAGCTGACATCCCTGTGGAAACAGTAAATTATTTTCTTATTTTACATAATAGCCAATTAAACCCAATGGGACTCGTACATGCCATGCACAGCAATGGCCCACTCCACCAAGTATTCTAATGTTCTACTGTTGCAATGCGTACACAGTTCCAATACTGGTTGGACCTCCAACCAAAAGTAGACACAGGCTCGTCTGATCTTGTGAGTCAAATTATAATAATTTTTCCAAATTCATGTTATCTTGTTTACCCACCATTTACATAGTGGATAGTATTAACATCATACAAGCACTGCATGCCCAGGTACACACCAACCAAGCTGTCCAAAGCCACTGGTAGCAATTTCAATATCACTTACTTGGGTGCAAACTTGTTTGGTCTGATCGTGAGGTGCAGATAGGTGAGTACAGCATTGATTTCTAGGCATTAGGTGCGTTTCTCGGCAGTTATCATTCACTCTATCTTCCAACGGCCTAATATGCACATATGGGCAGCGGCTGCAACAATAGTCAATTCCGACTGTGACAGTATCCTCGGCCTCGTGCTCCCCTCTGCTTGATTATCTCGTGGATCATACCACTAGTTATGAATGACACCCCAGACAGTGCCTCCTTCTCTTTAGCATAATCCCAGTGTCCCAAACTGGACGCCAACTTGTTCTCCCTCGTCCTCCAACACCACGGCTCAGACCAAATACCATGCTTCCTAGGCATACATCAGGAAAATCAGAAAAAAACTTATTTGCCTTTGCTGACTTATTGTCTTAGCGCACTTGGTCAAGTACATTAAGTGCAAATTAAGACGATTCAAGTGGCAAATTAAGCCAAAATGACTTGGCATAAGCTATGTCCTCGGATGAATTTGACTTATTTTGTACTTATTTGTACTTATCTGGCAATAAGCGCGTCAAGTCCAAATTAAGTATTTTTCTGGTTTTCCTGATGTAGGCTGACACTCCTCAGAAATCATTCCGGACCCAATCAAAATAGAGTATTCAATCGTGGTGGGTGATGAGAAGGGTGTATTGTTTTGGAAGACATATGTCAAGGCTATCGCCGTCCTCAATTTGGCAGTATCACTTATACTATGTAGTTGCATATATGAAAAGAATTGTTGACCATTCTGAGTGCAAATAATTGTATATATATAGATAGATGAGTGTCGGAAGACACAGGACTTAATTCATTGCCAAAATGTGCATGCGAAAATGGAATTAAGGAAAAGGAATGTGCTATTCAGATGCTGACAACTCCCCATTGCCTTTGTTTTCCGCCATAAAGCCCGATGACGATGTAATCTCCCTGCCTGATGACGAACCATCAAGCCAGATTCTCACTTGCTCGTTTTGAACTTCCTCTAGTTCGGAGAGCTCCTCTTCATCATCGTCATCCAGTTCACAATTGTCCCCGCTGCCCTTCATAGCCCTTGAAATGGATGTGAAGTAGTGGATCTCGAGGAAAGCAGGATGCAGGGGAGGATAGAGCACATCTTGGAGGTCCCATGGGGCCTTCACTTCGACGCCCTGGAGTTTGGCGGTGGCAGGATGGAAAGAAAATATTTGTGGGTCTGCTCAAAAGAAAGTTAGAGATTGTATAATGAAGAAAAGGTGTTCTGACCTCAGGATTAATTGCAAAGCGGAAATTGTCATAATCCCTATGATGCTGCAAGCACAACAACATCCCATTTTCCAGGGAGTTAATTTGCCCAAGATCCTTTGTCCGCGTGCTCGGACTCGCAAACAGATTTTTGGCATTGGCGGGATCAGTGAAAGGGTCACTGACTAGGGCCGAAAATCCTCTAGTATCCCACTTGATAATAACAGGATAAGTTTAAAAGGTAATCAAGAACTACAGAGACAGTGGCTTACTAGCTCATGGTAAGCAAAGCCGACAATATGTGATCCCTCATAACGATTAGAGTCTTCACGGCATTCATAGATTTCCTGGATCCCAGCTGTCAAACAGACAGCACAGCCTTTGTCTCTATAAATGAGTCTCATCCTTAAGCTCTGGCTATCGTCAGATGGATCCTGCTACAAATTAGAAACTGATAGAGGGGGTGAAGGCAGAACCTTACCCTGCTCGATCTTTCACTTGCTGTAGACCCTCCTCCATCGCGTTTTGCTCTCTTGGCCACAGGTTTGGAAGGTGAATCAGTTCTCTCAAATGGGCAGTTGAAAAACGTAACAATCAGCTTGAACCTGATCTCCCCACACTCAACTGCAGCCTCTGGAGAGAAGTCAGCATTAGGAGACATTTATAGCTCAAGGAAACTTGCTGATAAGGTAGCTCCCGGCTATAATATTCCCTGAAAATGATCATTCGATTGGAGGACCGACCAATGGACGACACTCGTCGTCGAGCTGTCGCAGTTTGTAATCATCGGCATTTATAACTGTGATATGATGGTCCAGGATGTGGAAAAAGTCGGCTATTGACCTTTGACCCTTCAATGATGAACTGCCTTTATGGGAATGTAAACATCACGGTGTTTGGGTGTGTTAAAATGGGCGGACATACAAAGATTTGCGCCAATCATGGTTGGCCCCATGTGTAAGACAAAGTATAAAGTGTGATGTCTCAGATGCTGGGGAAGAGAGGATTGGGCACTTTGGACAGAATAGGACCCTGCATAGTTCAATGGAGAGGAATGAAGCTATTAGTCGGCTTTCTGACGTGGGTAACAGTAGGTCGGGTTTTTCAGTCAGAGATTGATATTTCAGTAGGGAAATGAGTGAAGCCGCTATCAATCTTAATTGTATTGCTCTTTATGTACTCGGCTTGAATCATATTAAAATAGGGCCAACCAGGCTGACATCACTGCTGAATCATTACATTTTTAAAACTTATGAACCAAGGTCTGATTCTACTCAGATATTAGGTGAGCTCGTGCAAGCAAATCTGTCATCGCTGTCTGCTATCAACAAATGTGAACCTTGAGGTAACTGCATGCTGCCGTGCATCGACGATCCAAACGGTCTCTTGCCCATTATTCAACTGCTCAGCAATGGACCTGTGGAATGTATGGCGGAAGATATACTCCCACATCAGTAGATCATGAGCAATCCCAAGTGATGTTGTGGCATGGGCTGTGTGGTCGCCCTTATCACGGTATTGCCTAAATAATGAATTGGAAAAGAATGTAAGATAAGGAGACAAAAACATACTGAAAGAATGCTGCGACCTGGTTCTGGGGCACACTCGTAGCTTCTGCAAGGCTTGCCACATTTTCAGCGACGAATTGAGAGCGGGACTGAGAGTAGATAAATCCTAGTTCCATGGGCATTGAGAAGTATTCGGAGAGATACTGGTAGTCCAGTTAATGTGGTGGCCATCAATAGATCGACCTCAGCCCTCAGATCCTTAACCTCAACCTTCAGAACTGCACCATCAACCTTCCGAGCTGCATCTGCAACCTTCCGAGCCACAACCTCACCCTTCATATCTCTCTCCAGACTTTCTTGTCTCTTTCGTAGAGCCATGATTTCAGCTTCTAGGTTTGTGATCCTGATGAGCAAACTTGGGTCGTCAGGAGGCGTAGCAGAGAGGGGCTCAAAAATATTGTAGGTGATTCCAAGCGGACGTTTTGAAAGGAATTTATGCAGGGATAAATTGACATTGATGCCATCAGGGACTCGTGCACTACGCTGCATGCTGTAGCCAACACTTTGAGGGTAGGTAAGAGGCAAGACGTCCATTGCATGAGCTATGGTGTCGGAGTCACCAATTCCTGAATTGGTGACATCGATCTCCGTCATGTGCACAACCTTGATATAGAGAGAGTTCAAGCGAGGCATATGTAAGTAATAGAGAGTCAAAGTGAAAAATGCTCCAGGCAGTTAAAAAGAGAGAACAGGTGTATAGGTAAAAAATAAATCAATAGAGGAGGTTGACATATTAATAGATCTGGTCCAGATTGAAATGAATTCTTCTGCAGAGGCGCTGCTCGTGAATCTGATTTGCGATCATCGCCCAATTTCATACCAATCACTTTGCGGTAATAAACGCTACTAAAATGGCCCCACTGACAGAGGAAATGTAGTTGCTCATGTACTCGCTGCGAGTCTGTCCACTATGTGGATCAAAGGTGACCAGCTTGATGGACGAACATGTGAGCTCTGCATTCACAACTCCAGTGGAGAGCATGGCTGATATGAGATAGTAAAAAGCAAAGTGTGGTACATGAATCTTGGAAGAACTGCTGGAGTGGCAAGGAGACTCTGTGAAAGCAAAAGGTGTAAGTGGATACAAAAGTGTCGGAGATAGATAGAGAGCAAGCATACCCGCAGAAAATGAGTGATAGTGAAAAGCATAAATTGGTATACATGCCACCGACATCAGCCAACTCTACGACAGTGATGACCATGTGCAAGAACATTGATGTAAACAGATAAAACAACCAGATGAGCAAAAACATAAGTCTGCCACGTCCTGTGATGGTGCCAGTGGGTATCGTGTTACGGTATGGGCCTATGAGGTAATACCATGAACAGAACATCACTAAAGCTATGAGGGTCTGCCATGGCAACTCGGTAAGGATCTAAGCCCCAAGGAATGCCTTCCATGAATACGCCTTCGACAGCCTTTCACGGGCTTCATAAAGTGTCCAGATGGACCAAGGGGTTTGAGAATCCCTGTTTGTTAATGTTAGAAGGGAAAAAAGTACGGACAGTCCACTAGTAGGTTGGTCGAGGAACAGAAGCAAATCAGGTTCAGCAGCGAGCTCATCACCGATCATGAGACGCTTACCATGGCCAGAGAGTTCATGGTTACAAGTCCTTAGTTTTATTAAGGAGTCATCTTTAATCTGAGCGGTGCAAAATTCCCACATTGTGAAAATTGAGTACCCTGAGAATAGAATTTGCTTACTGTGAGAATATTTCAGCTTCGATATGAAAGGTCTTATTGTTTTGTGGCTGGCGCTATGTTTCAAGAATATTCTCTTCTCATGTTTGGCCCGGTCAATGTTATCAGTCAGAACCACGATCCACATTTGTTTGCTGTTGGGTATGGGGTTGATGTAGTCCAAGAGGGTTTATGGGCACATGGTAGAGCAAACTATTCAAATTCAAAAGCAACAATTAGCTGATATTTATTAGCGCATCAATAGTTTTAAGTCATGGGGACCTATCCGCTGGGTAACCCGGAGTGCATGACGGAAAGGATGTACATAGAGAGGTAGGATTAAATGTGGCATGCGACGTACTCTCACATAGTCTCGTAACGCTCTTGCCAATATCTTGTACCCTCTCGTTACCCGATCCCTACTCCATCTGTCCCATCCCGCTTCGTTTCGAACAACAGATTGGCTAGTAAAAACAATATAATCTGTAAATGAATTCAAAGTCGAGTGTAATGATACTTACCTAGATGATTGACAAAAGCATGTCATGGAACGCACTGGGTTTCGAGGTAATGACAAAAGTGAAGGGTTGGATTATGAAATAGAGAAGTATTGCATTAATGATGCAAGCATATATTTGCGTTGTTGGTTGTCTTGAGGTGAAGCTAGATACGGCCGACAGGCAAATGAGACAAAGATGCTATTTGTGTAGTGTTCGAAGGTGGGAAGTGATTGCAGCGGGGTGGCGATCTGTAAATGAATGGTGTATGTTGGTCGGTTGTACTATCAGATAGAAACATAATACGCACCTGTATATCCACTGCCAACCTGCCCGTTAACCTCTTGTATCCTATCCAGGCTATCCGGTAACCCGTACCGCAATATCAAGTAGAGAAGTATCGGATTTTCTCGCATTATTGATGACAGGTGAAGAGATGGATGTAATCTCATTCTCAAAGGAATGTGGCAGTCAGTCGCATTTGGGCAGGGACTGGACTGAGTGGCAAGGTGATGAGATCTTCTGTAAATGAACGCTAAGTGAAAACAGTCAGTAGTGCAGCATTGAATATATGACGTACCTTTATACAAACTCATATCATGATAACAGCCCACTACCGCACTCTGTAACAGCTGTTGGACAGTAGGGTCGCGGAGGAAAAGCTTGGGGCCAAGTTTGAGGGCAGCTATGTAATCACAGAGGATCTGAGACGCGAGAAGATGGTGGATTGGCTAATATTAATGGGGATCTTGCAAGACATATAAACTCAATTATAAACTGAAACAAAACTGAGGGCAGTTGAATTATAGGTGTAGCGCCAGACCAATGTATCTGAGTTTAAGAAATATAACTATGAACAAACAAAGGTAACTCGACCAAATAACGCGGTGTCGAGAATATGCCTGTGTTTTGATCGGAGGGTATCCAGACGGTCTAGAACAATGGGTTTAACATTGTTGATTCCTTGCTAACCAGGTTTATGAAACATGATGTGGCAGCTGAACAGAAGGGTAGGTCAGGAACAACCAGACAGATCCATACACAACAAAGAATCTACCTTTCATAGCCGCCGGGTTTTATGTAGTCTCCCGTAGTCAGACCATATTCCGTTGTCTTTTTTGAGGGAGGACGACAACTCCATATATGGTCTGATTTTGATGGCAGGCCAAAACCGTCGTTGGGACTTTCGGTGTTACCGGATCTTAAGAGCCCACATTAGCCGACCAAAATAGCAAACTGACCCAAATGCAGCTGTATGCCCCTGAGCCCAATTTCGAAACGATTTTAACCGCCATTTCCACAGGCTATATGTATCCTGCCTCTGCATCGTATTCCACTCCTCAAAATAATCAACATGTACCCTAT
>KN833001.1:250535-302745 GCA_000827315.1 Piloderma croceum F 1598 | reverse complement strand
TAAGACCGAATATCCCAACGACGGTTCGGGCCTGCCATCAAAAACAGACTAGGTTTTATGTTAAAATTGTCAGGGTAGTAGCTGCAGCTTCATATTTAACGGCATGGGACGAGGCGTTCGAAAGCTCCGCCTATAGCACTGAATATAATAATAGAATCGATGTAGACTGGGGTCTATCCAGACCTGTTTATGACATCAAGCACATCCTACGATTGATATTTGAGGATAGTTTCCTCTGTATGTTTATCCACGTTTTACTCGTCACATTCTTCTGACCGCAATTTCAACAGCACCCTCAGATTCAATACCAGGCAGTCACGCTGAGTTATTATACCATTCGAAGTTTCCCGACGAATCAGGGGGTGCATATTTTGCACTCACACTTTCGATCGTCTTCAGAGATATTGGCTTCCAGAATGTCAAGGTATGCTACGGTCTTGTGAGCTGCGAAATATCCAGCATTTTACCGTGTGAACTTTGTATAGATAGTGAGTCTCATTAACATATGACACAGATTCGGTATCCCAATTTGGGCCCTCACGTAGACCCATACGAATGTTCTGGCCCACAAGCTGACAGCTTATAACCCAATATATATGGTAGCAGGATGTCTGGAACGGATGCCAAGGCGATCATTAGGGCACTTTAAATCCGTCTTAAATGTCTCAAAGTTTCTAGCCGCAGAAACACCATGCCCAGTAAGCCTTGACCGTCTGATGCAAGATAAGAAGTAACACCTTACTCTCTTTACAGTTCTCGGCACATTTGGAGCCGTCACAAAGGTTACCATGAATATCTCCGCGCCCTTTAAACTCCCAGTGGCAGAAGCACGCATACGAGGTACTTAAGCTGGGGAGACGGCCGGCTACCATTCAACTTTACTCCTTATCCCCAAGTGACTCTCTTTACAGTTCTCGGCACATTTGGAGCCGTCACAAAGGTTACCATGAATATCTCCGCGCCCTTCAAACTCCCAGTGGCAGAAGAAGCACGCATACGAGGTACTTAAGCATGGGGAGACGGTCGGCTACCATTCAACTTTACTCCTTATCCCCAAGTTACTTTAGTCAATCATGTCACTTGTGGAAATTTTGGATATCCCCGCGATCGTGGCGGGTCTCTCACCGAATGCCAAAGTCTTCACCCCAGGTCTGTGTCAATGTTCTCGCATAATCACTCATTTACGATATCTCCCTTAGGATCCCCCGGATATATTACAAGCACTACATCCTATTACTGGCTCAGCAGCGAGGAAAGCCCAGCATTGGTGATCCTGCCTGCCATCCCAACGGACGTGCAATATATTGTATGTGAAGAATTTTGAAAATGATACCTGGCACTCAAATGTCGTGTGATAGCTGCAAAGTGTGATTTCACCTTATCCGAGTGTCATGTTTGCCGTACGTCCGCTGCTTTGGCTTTCATGGTCTGTTCTATGCGTTCAACGTCCGACTAGGTCAAAGCAGGGGGGCATATTGCTGTCCCTGGCTTTAACTCGTCTAATGGGATACTTATCGACATGGCACTATTCAATCAAATCAGCTACGACGAAACGACGACCTTTGTAGACGTCGGGCCTGGTCAAATTTGGGACAACGTTTCCACGACACTTGTTAAATATTATAACGTAAATGTAAACGGTGCGACTACGTGCAAAAATGTTGGAGTGGGGGGATTTAACTTGGGAGGTGGCTACGGCAATAAAAGCAATCAATTTGGGCTAGCAATCGACAATATTCAAGCCATAGATGTTGTCCTACCAAATGGCGACATTAAGACAGTTAATGCCAAATCCAATACAGACTTGTTTCAGGCTCTAAAGGTGCGTTCTGGGCTTTGGTGGTTTTTTTCTATCTCACACCTGCTTAGGGAGGAGGAAATAACTTTGGCATCGTCACGAATTGGACTCTGAGTACCCATCCACAAAGTGGTGTCTATGTCAGATTATTCTGCTTCATCCATATATCATTTAACTCACTTTGATTCCAGTCTCATGTCTTGAATTATGAATTGCAATACTTCCCTCGACTCATTACCGCAATCATGGAGTTCTCCAAATTGGAAGTGCCGAAATCCAACGTTGAAGCAGTATTTGAATGCAGTCGTGACCCCGAAACTGGAATCGTCTCGGTATGCATAGTTATACCACTCGTTGCAGTCAGCGTTTTGACAGTTTCTTAAACAGATTGGAGCCTCCGTCGAATTGTATTATGATGCTCCAAGCCCTCCCGCTGGCTTGTTTGATGCATTTTTGGCCATTCCTCACTCGTGGCAAAGACTGGACAGAACTTGGCAGGATCGGCAGGACAACCTTCCCGGAAATCACCAGACCTACAGATTCGGACGGCCGAACGGTGTGAACGACATCCCCACAACATTCCGGTGAGCTGAAAGTCTCTCCTTTCTTTGCCGGAAGCCGACTCAGCGTTATAATTCTTAGTGGCCGATTTAGCTCTGTGATGGTATCCCATTACACCGCCCTACTGATCGAAGCAGCTGTTATGGCAGCTGGCGTGAGTCCATCGCGTGACGTTTGCAACGGTTAAACATCATCTAATTCTATCTTCAGAGTTTTATGGAGAAATTCGCATCTCATCAAGGCTTCCAGATATATGTCGATATTTGGCCCTTCGTCTCGACCATTTTTGACAACAGTCCCCCATCTGCGTGGCCTCACACAAAGGGCAATCCAAGCGGACCTCTGGTTATCAACTTCAAATGGGAAGGCCAAGAGAACGACGCCTTTTGGCTCCCTGCCATAGAGGCGATGACTGCTGGTCTTGTCAAAATTGCAGTGGAGCAGGGCTGCTCGACTTATGACGCAGCGCAATACTATAATCTGTCGCTCGATAATGTCACCGCCTCTGACATATATCGTGGCAATTATACGCAGCTCCAAACCGTGCGTCAAAAGTATGATCCAGATAACATCATGGGGCGCACTGGAGGTTTTAGGATTCCGTTGCCATAATTCAAGGCTGTGACCCGTGATTTCTCCCGTCAATGTTATTCGTTTTGGTTACGGTGCGCTTGGATTTTCGATGTTTGCCTTGTACTTTTACAACAAATCTATGATCGTATGCCTGTTTATCCACAATTGAGCGGGACGTACGCACAAGACTCCGACTTACTGGCCGTCTGTTTCATCCTTGACCGCTGCAGATGACACCTCACAGTCAATTTTGCGGCAATGTCAAAAGTACAATTTCGAAAAGAAAAGAAATACAGCTACTGAATCATTGCTTAACCGGAGCGATGAAACAACCATACAAATGATCAGTACACAACGGACAGGCGTGTTATTTATTGTGAGAACTAGGTAAAATACCATGTTGATATCGTCAAGAGATTCAAGCCATCCGCAAAAATGAACTCGATATTTTTTCAAGTCACCGAGCCGCCGAGTGGAGCATTAGAGCAATACACAAATACGCGTCCGAATCAGATTTTGACAATTCAGGGCGCCCAGGATACGTTTACTGTCTCGAGGTAATGCATGATAAAGATCAATTCATATTGCAACACGCAAGCAGGCAGGGTCTCCTTGATTGCTGGATAAATCGCCTTGACGTAAACGGATAGTCGCCCCGAAGCGTAGTCGAGTGATATTGGCATTAGTGATGGGTCAATATAGGACCAATCAAGTACTATCAAGCAGATACCTCCAAACTCCAAACAGCAGATTGAGCAGGAAACCCACAACCACGCCCATCTGCATGCGCTTCCTATATCATCCGTCAAACATCGTTAATCAAATGAATCCGCAGCCATCACGAGCGGAAGGCGACTTACGAGAAAACCACGCTCCCCGTCAACTCATGTTCGGTCCCACTATCCCAAAATGCAGCTGGTTTAGGCTCCCGTATGAAGAAGAACGGAAGTAGAGGGAAGAAGAATCCTAATACGATGCCTTGTAGGACCGACGAATTCGTAGAGGATGACGATTGGGATAATGATGCCGTGCTAGCATTGTCAAGTGAATCGATCCATTGTTCTTCCAGTGCCCGAGCGTGTTCGTCATCTGGAGACCGGCGGCGTCAATAGTGTGAACAGTGGAAGCGGGAAGAATAAACACACATTCCTCTTCTGTGTCAAAGTCTGTGTCAAGGTAGTTTGAGGCGGATTGACTATGAAATTGACGACGGAAATTGGCGATATCTGACTCGGAGAATCCTGCCGCTGAGAGCCTGTCAAACCCTCTCAGAGGTTGCAGCTGAGCTGTCTTCGCGATGTTAGACTCAGGTCCATCGGAAAGAACCAAAGCAAATTCACACATACCTGCGTATTTGTTTCCTCGCTCTCTTCGCCATGCTCAATCTTGGGCCCAACTGAGCAATGTAGCCATGTCGTGATATTTGAAGGCTGCTGCGTCTCATTCGCCTCGTCAGACGTTGCGCGCCGCTGCCTCTCCTCTAATGTAGTTATCCACGAGTATAGTAAAGTCCCGTCGGTCAGAAGACGACCAGAATGAATAAGCCTCAGTCGGCGGTCTGTCAGCTGCGGTCTAGCCTTTCTAATCTGTACCAAGCAAGTCAATAACTAACAAGAATGAGAGTCGGATGAAAGAGTGGCATACGTTGTTTTTCACGTTCCTGATTGCATCCTTCTCAGAGATTTTCAGTACGAGATCAGGGATGCCTTCCGTAAATCGAATGACCAGGTCGCGAGACAGATCGGGCTCGGGTTCTGGCACTGGGGGTTCAGTGGCACGTTGTTTTCCTTTGGCTTTTTCGCTGAGCATGGTAATGAGAGCGGGCCGCCGATGATTTGGGGTCGGATAGGGAGCTAAGGGAGGGATACACACACAAGCCCCAGTCACCGTCGATTCTCGAAGCCAGAAATGAGTATCGCCTCCCGATTCCCTTATCGGGATGGTTCTGTCATCACAGCCACACATTACCTTTCTCATCCGACCATCGTCCATAGCCGTAGTATTTACTGCCCAACATGCCTCGCGCTGAAGGTAAGCCATGGAATACACTGTAACGCCTAAGTAAAATACTAATTCACATGCATTATGCAGCCGGAACACCAAAGGCCATCGCAAATGCGATGAAATCCAAAGGTCTCCAGCGGCTCCGATGGTACTGCCAAGTCTGCGAAAAACAATGCAGAGACGAGAACGGATTCAAGTGTCATGCCGCCTCCGAGTCCCACCTGCGTCAGATGTTGGTAGTTGGTGAGAACGCAGGTCGGCATATCTCGGATTTCTCGAGTCAGTTCCAGGGCGAGTTCGTTGCTCTTTTGTCGAGGAGGTGCGTTCTAGTGCTTTGTTCTTGTGTATTGTAAAATGACGCTAATTTTTGCGCGCTATAGATTCGGGACCAAGCGGGTCAAGGCCAACCAGGTGTATCAAGAGTACATTCAAGACAAGCATCACTTGCACATGAACTCCACACGCTGGGTGACTCTCACCGAATTCATCAAACATCTCGGTCGCTCAGGTGTTGCCAGAGTGGATGATACGGAGAAGGGCTGGTTCATCGCATGGATTGACAATAGTCCAAAGGCATTGGCTAAAGCTGTACGTTATTATTCAGCCAAGTTTGTCTTTTGAACTAACATACTAATATATAACATAAATACAGGAAGCTTCAATGAAGAAAGACCGACAGACCACATCAGATGAGCAGCGCGAGCGCATGCTCATTGCCGAACAAATCGAGCGCGCAGCCGCTGAAGTTAGCACTACACCCTCTTCATCCACAACCCCTCCCGCCGAAGAAGGTCTCAAGCGAGACGAGACGACAGAAAGGGTGGTCTTGTCATTCTCTACAAAACCTTCGGTACCCGCAGCTGTTTCGACCACTTTGTCTAACGGAGGCGGCTTGAAACTGAACCCGCTGAAGCCAGCTGCGAATCCACTGAAGGCAAACCCTCTCAAACGTCCGAATGTCTTCAAGTCTGCCTCATCGTCTGCTCCTCAGGAGGTCAATGATAAGAAGCGACCTTTACCAATGAGTGCAGCGGAGCGGCTGATTATGGAGGAGCAAGAGCGAAAACGAAGAAGGATGGATAGAGAGGGATTGGCGTAGACCATCGTGTAGGACTGTTGGGTGGGATGATTGGACATATTGCACGATACGTGTACCTTAATGTTGTATTGTCATAGCTTTCATGTATGTTCATTCCTGCGTGATCACAATTTTTGTATTCATATCACACAGATTATAAATCGTGTCTAGGCGACCCGAGATACCAGCCCTTCCCATCCAATTCTCAATGGCTTCACCACTCGAGGCCATCAGGGTGTGCTCTTTCCCATTCGAAGATACCGCCTCGTTCTATGAAAGTCTCGGGCTCCCACCCAGCGTCAGCAAGGGAAGCATCGACTCCTACTTTCAGTAGGCTCTTTCCAGGTACTTTCTTTCCGCCTTGACAATTAAGGAATCTGTATGAAATGGTCAGCTTGAGCCATTCCACTGCCATCCCCCAAGTGCATACCGCATTTCTTCGTCCAGCAGGAGGTACGAGTTCTCCATAGCCTCGTTATCTTCAGGAACAAGTCTATTCTGCTCTTTCTGTGGCGCATGCCTGTCGAGGAATGCCTGAAACTGATCGTGTGTGATAACGAGGTCTTCGGCGTTACGGAGTGCGTTGGGACCTTTATTCTCGCCTTCGAGCAGGAGTACCTGGAAGACCTACAGTCGGAAACATCAAGACGGGAGAATAAATGTACGAAAGCCGCAAGCTACCTTCCATCTGAACGGCCTGATTTCGTCAATGCCATCATTCAAATCTTCTTCCCAATTGTATTTGTTAACGACAGTGTTCAGTTTGAACATAATATTCCTGTCGTGGCACCACCTGCGACATCAACAAAATATAATGATGAGGGGTCATAGATACAATGATAGCATCACTAACGACGTACTCTGCGACCTGGAATACCTTCCTGGTGTGCACCCCTTTCCCCTTCTCACTTCGTCCAATCTTGAAATTCGTCTCGTCGTCGAAGGAGTCGCAGCTGACTCCCATAATATCAAGATACTGACCATACTTGTCCAGCCACTCCATAGTAACCTTCGACGCATTGCAGATGATCCCCGTCGATTCGAGCTTCAGCTCTTCCTTGCAATATTGTATTATTTCGCCAATGAATTTGGCTCGCAGGAAGGGTTCGCCTCCGGAGATATTAATCTTCACCATGCCTGCATCCGCAAGGAGTTTAAGGCCGCGTTTAGGTTCTTCAAGGGGAACAGTTTTGGACGAGGTATCGGTATGAAAACAGAACAGACACGCTAATGTTGGGAGATGATTTAGTAGCGGGTGGCGCACGCGATAAAAGGCATTAGCGTACAATAGTTACATTTGCGATGCGGGAAATAGTTGACTGATACTGGGATAACCTTTCCCGAGGGATGCACAATGGGGATGTGTGTGGACATAGTTGGATATCTGTTCACGAGACAAGATAAAGTTGCAGGCAGCCCCTGAGCAAGGGTCTAAGCTGTTTCCAACCTGAAATACCGGTATAAATGACATATATTAATTAGGCGGGCTGTAAATTAATTATAAACGTACGCACCGGTGTTCCCTTAATACTACTGCCAATCTATTCGGTGGCCTTAAAGGTTGAATCTGATTGGTCGGTTGTTATGTTCACCGCCACTGGATGCCATGTGGACATAAGGTTCAAGGTGTGCCTAATTTGGATGCATCCACATTATGGCATATTCATGTATCGGCTCGGTCTCTTTGCGTCCCGAAATGTTCCATTCAGAGGGCGGTGTTCTAGTCTCCCTAAGGCAGAGTATACAACGGTTGAACCTCCGTGCCTCCGGATAGCGTGTCTGACTCTAAGGTGACGGTGTGTAACCCTATAGCTATCGTGTTACGACGTCACAGGCCCGATTAGAACTTCATGTGTATCCGTTCGGATTCGCATCTTCTATTCCTTAGTCCTTACTTCCCTGTACTTTGGAATAGGTTCGTACCTTTGTCTTCCGTTCTCTTTTGTAGTCGAGTCCTTACTTCCCTGTACTTCGGAATAGACTCACTTGTCTTGTTTAGCACAGTTTCATTTAGTGTAGACGCCCTAAACTGGGCGTCTTCCACGGTGGTGGGGAGATAAAGAACCACAGGACCGGACCGCCCAACATCGGCACTCAAGCTTAAGGTAATCTGTCCCTGTATGTGAGTCAAGATATTGGAGCTAGGACTAACTGGCAGTAAACATCCAGGCGCATTGAACAGAAGTTGAACCTTCAACCTGATAACCGGGCAATTTATTGATTTGGCAGAACTCGGACTCAATTCAGGGCCAACGGCGTCAAGATGGACTCCCTTCTTCTTTGGGCGCCATGCCCTCCATGCCCATCCTGTTCTGCTTGGCCATCTTCGCTGCGGCCAGAAATGCGCTGCTCTGGCCTTCCGGAATACCCACGTACGTCTGTGCCATATAGTCTTTTTTTCTTTCTCCTTGACGAGCTCTTTTTTCTCTGTGATTATAGCGTGGCTTTCTCTTGTCAATGTCATTTGTCATAGAATGCCTGAAAGGAAACGTGATAGCACCCGTCAGAAGTCCATACACGCCGCGGCGCTCTGCCGTGTCGTATGGGATTCGCAACCACTCTCAAGCCTCCCCACAGCTAGCTCGGGTCCCTTCAGATCAAAGTTTAAAAGTTAGATACTATTGAACCGTCAGGGACGAATTACAAGCCCGTTCGTCCTGTGAGCGGCAGAAGTAAAGGAGTTGTATACTCGACATAAGCTCTTGCAGCAGAGGATACGCAGCACGCACACGCCAAATTGGTGGCTCAGGATAAAGACAATGCTGATGTCGTTCTTTCAGTCACTAATCATTTCATTGAAAGTGAAATGGTGAAGAGACGGCAAGGGCGTCTGAACCGTGGAGATAAGTGGGATGGCAAATAAGGAAGCAGCCAATAAGTGGTTCAGGGCAAAGGGCTGGAGTCGACAACGCTACACTCGACCCCTGTATTCATAGGCGCGGGTAATCCAAGGTGCCCCAGCCATCGTGATAGTGCGTCCTCGTCACCAGCAGAATCCTGGAACTTTGACGGTGTCTAATCTGCAGGCCAAGAATATAATTACGACCGTAAATGAGCAATCGGGGGCCAAACCTGAGGCCTCTTGTGACCTGTGACGGACTTAAGGCCGTAATCGTACAGTAATCTTGTGCAGAGTGTATCCGCCAAAGCCTGAGTCAGGGTGTACTGACACTTCCGATTGGATGCCATCGTGCAGTTGGACAGTTGAGCGTTATGAACAGGTAGGACCCTTGATATTTGGCGCTTTCCGTTGAAGATCTCCGTTGATATCAATCCAAGAGCTTCTGACCCCAGATATGCGTGGATTCAACGTGGACAGTCGTGCCCTCTTCTGTCGGATCTCCGGGTCCTAGAAACGGGGGTTTTGCCCTTGCAAAGACCAACAAGATCGCATAAAATGCATGCACCTTGACTTTCTACGACTCACACATTCCCCCACAGCGTCCAACGTGATCGCTGCGAACCAAGAATACATCATCACTAGCGTCGAGGATGAAAGGCTCTTCTTGGCTATCGATATCGGTACTGCATGCCAGTCAATTGACGTCAAGTTCATACATGTGCCCGTTATAACGGACTACACCATTACTAAGGTTCTGTCGTTCCAGACACAGACCATCAATTATTATTGCTTACGAGACTTTCTAGTGGAAACTTGTTGGACGGGATAAAATTCAACTATACGAACAACCGGACGTATATATTGGCATGGCAAAGGTATTATCGTATTTTTCCCGTTTGTTGTCACTGACCACCTCTCGTGTCAAGGACGAAAAAGACGGGGGAGTCTTCTTGACGAATGTCAAAGATCATCTAACAGGCTCCACTGAATGGACGTATGATATCATTCAAGTTGGTAACTCCGAATCTTACCAGTACGTTCTCAACAACTAAACACGAAGCAGAGTGCTGATATATCACCGCAATAGGATTAAAGTGGATAATGGCGTCTTCACAAGCAATGGGTTCATGAACCAGGTCAGTCGAGATCGCATGCCGTTGAGATATCTAACCGCTCTACCGCAGGTTACGATTGATATAGATACCGGAAAGGATTCTCAGCGATGGCGCTTCCACCCTATCACGTCGGGGCGATACAAATCATATGAGGTCTGAGCACGATCACCTCCCTCATAGTGAAACTAATGGCCAGTAAATTATCAGCTGTACGGAAATTTCTTTCAACAAGATACTCTTGATGCCGACGAGGATGGTGTTGGTTGTGTGAGTACATTTTGAATCATATAATGGATGGACACATATGTGGATCGCGCCGTCACGACCTGTCATCTGGAAAGCAGTCGTTGGTATTAGCATTAGATGCTGACATTTTATACAGGTTTATCCTCGTTTTGGTCTGAAGCTTCAATATCAGTGGGAGTCATTCTGGACAAACATCGCTGACCTGAACATGGGTGACCAGTCGGCGGACTATAAAGTGTTTTTCCTGGAGAGACATGGGGAAGCATTTAGTAGGTTACCTTAGACCATAATTCTGGGTGCAATCTTGCCGAATTGACACCAAATTCAGGCAATGTTCATCACCACAAAGCCTTGGAGTCGGAAATGAGTGGGTCACTTTCACTTTTATTTATTTATAAAGTTGATTTAACCATCGTTGTTTTGTTTCTTGACGCTTAGGGGACCCCCAACTGGCTCTAGAAGGGTTTCTTCAAGCTCAGCATGTCCAGTCCGTTTGGGAAAGCGAGCTCGTGGCGGGCATTGGTCTGCCACAACTTTCCTACTGTAGTCCATTCACGAGGACCTTGGCCACGAATACGATCACATTTGGCAATCTGCTAGGTGCCTCATCATTGAAGACGACTATTGTCGAAGTGCGTCCTTTGCTTGTTCATTCTTCTTTTGTCATTGGTAAACTGCTTATATCACGAACCACATAGAATTGTCGTGAGCAGGTCATACCGGATAAAATTGAGCATCGACGTCCCGCGGAATACATCAAAGAAATACTTCCGAGTGTCAAAGACAAGAAAATGTTGCCGAGTCCCTGCATCGTGTTTGAAGCTAACTTTGCGGAATACGACCCGTACTGGGTGCACAAGCCCGGTAGTGATGACGATAGTAACGACGAGCCTGCAAATACCAATCCCGAATCGGATGACTCGTTCCGCAAAAGGATCCAGGGCGTCTTGGGCGAAATCTTTGAACAGCATAAGGATAAAATATGTAGACCTAATTCCTTCGCACTGCCAAAGTTTTTTTTTTGCTGACCTGCTATTGATGCATAGTCATTCATATCACGACACACGCGGGGTGGATTAAGATGTTTTGCCGTATCTTGGGACGGCACCCATATGGTACCATCAATGGAGGTATGACATTAACACTTCCCTCTTATTGTCATGTTTGTAATGTCAGCGATAAGTTGTTTTGCCTATAGTTGTCAAAGCTAATTATAGCAAGTAATCGCGATGCTTGATGACGACAGCGATTCTGGATGGCTGGAATTTTGATGATATGCCTCTCCTTTGTGCGACTTTGTACCAACAATCTCGACTCTGTGTTCACTCGATAGCCACTTGAAACCATTTGCGATTTTCATCACGAACATAGACAATATAAATTGATATGGAAAAACGGGTTCCATTGGAGGCAGAATTAACAATCAAGACAACCCCACATGAGATTCTGTGGAGAAGGCGCGAAAAGTCCAGACCTAGCGCATCACGTCCGAGTTGGGAATTCCGTTCCTTCTGGAAAGTTATAAGGGCCCGTTCGGTAGCTCCGGTTTCAAAACCGGTGGGTTTCAATAATTTCACTTGTCTGCCTCATTCGTTGCAAAAATGCCGCTTTTAATTATTCCAACTTTCTCAAAGACTATTCAAGTGTCTCCCTCAATTTTATAAGTATTTTAACTGATGTGATACAGCTACAATATCAAAAATGGCTTCATGGACAGTTCAGCCACCAGTTTTCAAATCGGGCCAAATGCCTCCGGACAAGTTTTCGCAAATTCCTTTCTGCAGGCTCAAAAAAGTGCGGAGAAAAGCTCAAAAGAATTCTGTAGCACAACATGATTGTTGTAAAGACTTTCATGTTCAAAATATTGCTTAAAATGTGATAGAGAAACGACCAGAAGGCAAACAAGTGGAATTTTGGAAACGCGGCGGTTTCGAAACCGGAGCTACCGAACGGGCCCTTTAGGGTTACCATCTCCATATGATCATATAGTAATCAGCTCATCCCTCATCCGCCGGCTGGCGGACTGGTATCGATCCGTGGAGACTGAAGGGGGTAGCGCTCTTACTGGCGGTGTCTGATGAGTTTCGGAAGGGATTTCGCAGATAGGAGGAAGTATGTGAGCGTCGCTTTTTTACGTCTAGTTTCGCCGTCAATGACATCTTTATTCTTTCTCTTCCTCTTTCGCACTGCGCATCACTATCGTCGCATTTAAAAAAATACTTCTCTGTTCATATAACTGATGTCCCCTTTTTGTTTTCTAACAGTTTTAACAACGACCATTCCAACAACCGTGGACGACAAATATTTTTCGATCCAGCGCCGTGCTCTCAGAGAGTTCCACTCGCTATAGGGAGGGCGGTCTCGCACCAACGGATCTCTCCATTCAGCTCCATCCCGGACACGTGTGAACGATTATATGGTACGGAGCAAGCGAGGAGCCGCACGTTACTGTAGAGGCGGCACTTTCGGTGGTGGAGAAAGATGCGGCTGTCCAAGTTTCGGAGAGCGACAAAGCAAACATGTACGTTATATTTCAACTTCGACTTCACCGTTTCGCTCTTTCTTTATCAAAACATTTTGATGTTCCGAGATGCCATAATGTTTCCCGTCCTATATCATATTGCACCAAATTTATATGTTATCCGTCTCTACATGCAACCTTATATTCCACGTCACCGTTTTCGAGTTAAATTCATTTATACTAATGTAACACCCAATTCTTAGGATAGCTGCGAAGCACGACCTCCCGTTCCAATATTCGTCTACCTCAACACTCCGCTCCATTCTCACCGGTGTTGAATCAATGCCTTCGCCTCGGTCTGGATTCGGCGCCGTCGACAGTTGAAGGCGCTTAATGAGATGGTTAGTTAAGTATTTGATGAGCTGATGGGATGGAAGACTGGACATGCGCTTGTCGGGACAAGACCGCACCGATACGATCGTCATGGACTCACACGCAGACACTTTGAGGCTTCTTGGCCTGACGCATATGGCACTCTGCTTGACATGTGCGTCTTGATCAACTCGCAGATTATCTAAAATATTCCACGCGATTTACCCCTTCGCCAGCTTACCCGAGTATATTCCGGTCTAGGACAGAGCGAGTCGGAGCCACCTGCGGATGGTACATGCTGATTCATACATTGACACACAATCCAATCGAAGGCCAAATGGCCCGTCGCAAGCCGAGCGCAACCAAGGCGACTTTATCCATGGATTGAACGGATTATCGTGCAGCACAAGATGTAGTCCGATCAGGCGAAGTCACCAGATTGGAAGTTGTCGCGCTATCGTCAATGCTGATTCAACAGACAACACCCTGGTTTCATCACAGACGCATTTCGAGCGGAATACCTCCTCTGCTACATACGCGCTGCACGCTATATCTCGGTGTCCCAGCACACCTCTACCCTTGAGCTCAGAGCCTTCGACAAGCTCTTCTACTAGTATCAAATGCTTTCTATTAGAATGCACACCACAAAGACAGTGAGGTTCGGAACTGACGTACGCCTGATCCTTAAACACTAGTTGGTGTAGTGAGAAGCTCTAGAGTGTGACGCAGGCTCGGAGCATGGAGCCCGTGTCTCGAATCTGGGCGACATATTCTGATTCTACCATCCCTGGGATTATACTTTAACCTCGAGCGGACTAATACATCCGTTTATCCGTGCATAGAGCGCTGAAAGTGCTCGAAAGAGTCTTGATAGCCGCAGGGATGGGCAAATTGACATGTTCGTTGTACGTGTGAGTCCATTCAAGCCGCAATTTACACCTCGCCGACTTGAGGTAATACTCGTTCGGAAGACGGTGAGGAGTTGTTATTTCAACGTCCTCTTGATAATACCCAGTGCTGTTAATGTTTTCTCTATTCCCCCGGCAGCGAGTACGGCGAATCTGGTGCGGGCATCGGACAACGAAGTTGGTGACTATGCCGTCGCAGCCAAAAAATAACACAAAAAACATCTTCGATGGCGCAAATACATGGTTCGAAAGGCTATATATCGTCATCAGTAGCACCCGCATTGTTCGAGAACATACCTATTTTGAGGTGCGGGGTTTTGCTGAGACACTAAAAGAAAAATGAGTTCATAAAGCTTGCGTACATCAATGATACCATCCCATGGTATATTATGCAGCCTTATTTCTTCAAGATCAAAAATATATTGCGTTCATCTGCAGAGCGATTGATGTATAGACGTAAACGAAAGTCAAGGGTCGCACGATACGGTACTGACTGACAGATTGCTAAACTTGAACTGCTGGAACGCCTTCTAGAAACAGGGAGCATAACCACCTTTTGGGTTGAACAACAGGGTGAAACCATTACCGTGATCGGATATCCTGTAAGACCGCTGCACAAGCTGCATTTTTTGTGACAAGATCCCCCACGAAATGGCACACGCGGACGTTCCAGCGAGACGATATATATAAAAGTGATGTTGCCAACGGTTCCAAAACCCATCACCGTGTCAGCCATGGGATCTAAGCTCACAACTCGATGTATGGCGGTGGTGGCTTGCCTTTACCTACATGGTTCTCTACCCTCCACTGGGGCTGGTTACCTTCTTGCCATGCGAACCTCTCGGTACCAAAGTTCACTTCGAATTCGGTCTCGCCCTGGACACCTACAGCAGCGAAAACGTCGTACCGGCCATCCTCGGCTTCGGTGATGCCATCGGGGATGACAAGAGGGTAAACCCCACCATATGCATCAGGACGAATCCTCGTACCATTGTACGTGAAGAATACACCGCGACTTCGGAAGTCAATACCACAGCCGAAAGTATCTGTGACTTTCGGACGTACACCCTTAGCCGGAAAATGATACTTGTTGAGTTCGTCGATGTCTTCTCCACCTTCGTCATCAGCATAAAAGGTGCGGTAGTCATCAAGATGGAATCCCACACTGAGCCTGTTCCAACCTGGGAATCTCCAACCGGGATAGGGCTTACAGGCGGTTCCTGTGAGCCAGGTGGTCAGTAGAATAACCGAGGAGAGCGCAGCAGCCCTCACCAAAGGCAACACTATAATTAGGGTCACGTCCTATTCGGATATTGTGGATTTCGTAGTATACACCTAGATTTTCTCCTGTAGCGCAGAGGCCCGCCATCAAGGGTAGATTGCTCAGGAAACAATAGGTCGGACACTTGGATGTCGTCTTGATCTTTACACCACGTTTTATGGAGCCAAACCAATCTCCCCACCACGTCATCCTTAGTTCAGGGAAATTTTTAAGGGTATCATAGGTGCCCCACCCTTCGGGCGGGTTTATCTTCCACATCGAGCTATCCCCGATTATCATGTCCTCGAAGTTTTTTGGCGACAAGACCGGATTTCGGTAAATTTCCTGAAATACAGGGTTTCCTTCGTTATCATAAACGGGATTTCCATCTTCAACTTTGGGTTCCCAGCTGGTACCGCAAAATACTCTTGCAGCTTCGCACTCGTAAGGATCGGCATCGCTGAGAGCACCGGACTCGTGGCCCACTCTATCACTGTGCATATATTCAGGCGGTGGCACATTCGTTTGACCTATGGCGGGAGGGGGTGGGGGTCCTTCTGGTGGCCCATAGTGGGGCTGAGGGGGAGAGCCGGGAGGGGGGTCATAAACTGGAGTATGTCTATGGTGGTGGAAGGGGTTAAAAGGCATGGTTGGTAGATTGGGGAAATTATCTGGGAACTATCAGTGTAGGGGTCGGACTTCGTAAATTTCCTGTGGATGACTCACGAAACGAATATCGTCAAGAACAGGGACGGCAGTGGCAGTGCATAGCAGTGGTACCGGCAATCCCCGCCAAAGCGCCGCAATCAAGTTTAGGACCAGGAATTTGAATGGGAAACTTGAAACCATTAGGGCCAGCGCGCCCATAGTCGTCTACCGTTGTATTTATGCGCTGCTAGGATTAAAATATAGTAAGATATGACCGACTCGGAGCCCATAGAGTACTGACCATAAAGGAACAGACGAAATTTTCATTCACTTTGTAAGTACCCACACAATTTCTGACGACTCGTGACATTCAGGCCTAGGCTCGGGGCACGCCGCTATATAGCCTCCTTGTGAATTCCAACGTATTACCACACTCCCATCATGGACCAAACACCTCCGGAGCTCTGCACAAGGATCTTCTCGTTTGCTTGTAGAGACACTGGGTATACTGGGAGATCGCTAAGCTTGGTCTCGAAATATATCCGCGAAACCTCGAAATCAGTCAAACTGCAAAGCATTTCAATCCACGGACACATCCAGATGATGGCATTCGCCGCTCTCCTGGAACGAACTCCTCCCCATCTTCGACATCTCCGATATCTTTTCGTCTCTAGCCATGATCCTGCAGTAGAAGGCACAGACGAGGCAAGGGCACGTTATTGCCTGCTGTCTGATAAAATTGAAAAGCTTCCGAAAAGACTCAGAGATGGATCAGACGAGGAAGCGGAAGAGGAGGAGGAGGCGCTAAGGGTGGAATACGAATGCCTATACGACGTACTCCAGAGCAAGGCTAAACTCTATAACGCGAGGAACAAATGTCGAGGCAAGCCGAAGGCGGATGCATTCGAATCCATCCTTCGGAATGTGGCTTCCACTCTTGAAATCCTTGAAGTGAATCTTGATCATGACACCGCTATACATACAAACGTTAACGAGAACTTGGCGCTACCATCTCTGACCGATCTGATCACCCATGGGGCCTTTCCTCTTTCATCAACCCACCAGCTTCATCCCCCAATGCTTAAACCATGTCATTCCCTCCGGCGTCTGCATGTAGTTGCGAGTTCGCGCCAAGTGCACCCGACTTTTTTTCTTCGACAGCATTCATTTGCACCATCTCTTTCCCATCTACGGTTCTCAGGTCTTCAGCAGGATGAATGGGTCGCTGGATCTGTAGCAATAGCTCTTGGATTAGTGGAACCAGCCCCGTCTGAGTCCGAAGTGAGACCACTACCAGCGACCATAGAAAGGATTCTAATCGAACCGTCCCAACCGCCACCGCCACGTAACGGTGGCTGTGGTACAGCGAGGTTGAGGTATTCGCTACTGTTGAAGGGCTGTCGCAAGTTGCATGAAAGGGATAAACGGGTTGTACTTCTCCGTGCGCCGACTCTGGATGAACAACATCCAGCGGCTCCCGGGGATGAAAGCGAATGGCTGGACCTAGTGAATGGTGGCGAAGGGTGTTGGGCAACGCATAATGCGGAACAACGCGGAGACGGTCCTTAGGCTATTTGACATGGTCGACTCATCCTTTGATCTGTAGCACGGTGGTACCGTCGGTGTTGTTTTGCTATGGTGCGTTCATGCCAACTGCGTTTTCTTGCTATAGGTATAAAGTTGGTTGCATAGATCTACTTGATTATGTTGCTTCTTTCCATAGCCGCTGACCGTGGGTTTCTGTACATGAGTTTGAAATTCATCCGAAAGACAGACATTTGAATTTACAGTTGTCACAGTGACTGTTGTGAAATCTGGCTAGAATGCAAATAAGCTGGACACCGGAATAGGCATTAATGCTGCTTGATCATTCACCAATTGTTAGTTTATTTGGTGTATCATCGCGAGAAAACCCAACCCTCAAAAAAATACAGATCTACACATCAATTTTGTCAATTAGTATCGTCACTTCTTGCCTTTGGAGGTCTTGATGTCAACATTCCCTTAGAATTCCTCCGCATCTTGATATTCCCCTTCACCGTCCTCTTGTACTGATCCAGAATATCCTTCATCACTTGTCTCCTTTGCCCGTGGAGCTTCGGCAGTAACTTCTCCCGTTGAGCATCCTGCTCCAGAAAAAGATATCGTATGAAATAGGATATGTCCAAAGCACTTTCTCCTGAGAATCGTGGAGCGTCGGGAAGGTGGGCCAAAAGCGGATGCCTGGACAGACATGCGTCAATATATCGGGGAATGGTGGGAATGTAAACTGGAGTCCGGTGTGGGCGAATGGGAGGAGGGCTTTGGTCTGGATTCTTTGGTGTGAAACTTGTACTGGGCCCTGTACCGCTGTCACATGGCAGCCTGGGAAATGCAGTATTGCGGTCGGGAAAAGGGTAGAAAGTTGATTCGACAAGGACGGCATTCCATGCGCAAATGTGAGGCACTTCACATAGGTCACAATCAACAGCAAGGCCAAAAATATTTTCTGGCCAAAGGTTGATGTAGAATTGTTCTCCGATTCGCTCGAGCCGCGGGACTTCGGCGATGCGAACTTCCTCGACGTAGATGTTGCTTTTAATATCCACCTTTGTCCAGCACCCGGAGGCCAGGAGGCACTTAACAATGGAGTGGTGTTGCCTATCTCGCACCAACAGGCCCAAGTCCTACTGAACGTTGGAATTTTGTGTCTTTATACAAAAAACTTGCAACCTACCTCATTCGTCGTCAACCCCACAGCCATCCACCGCAAGGCTTGGTCACCAACGATGACAACTGGATGGTGGTGATCATCGAATATGCTAAACATCTCGTCCAGAAAGCCCACTTTGTGATGAGCCCATAGCATAGTTGAGAACTTGACGCTAGGAGATCGGAAATTGGTGATGATGACATAATCGATCACGTAGTAAGCTGTTGGCCTTCTTCGACTCCCGATCCGAAGGAGAGGGTTCTGCAGGGTTCTGCAGGTTGCGAATATGCCAAGCACCCTATTAACCTGAGAGTCGGCGTGAAGCCAAATGCGAGTGGCGCTTCGGTGACGCTCTGCGCCCTGATTTCCTGATGGAAATCTGACTGGTATGACCGGGCGGAGTTTGTAAGTACAGAGAGATATAATAAAGGAATATAATGTTGGCACGCCCCAGGTTTCGGTTTCTCTGGCATAAGGCTTTACGAGACACAAACGCACGAATCCGACGCGGCACTTTTTGGCGGGGATTGCCGGTACCCAATAGCAGTCTCCATTTGGGCCGCGTTGACGGCAGATGCACCCACCGATCTTCTTGGTCTCGGCGTTATGCTATTCTGCCCCACCTGTGCAAACCTCTTGGTCATTTCTGCGGAGACAGGTTACAACAAATGGGCTTGCAATACCTGCGCATATGAATTTCCGATTTCGAAGCAGGTGTGTTACATTTCCTTTGAGATTTTTATGTATTTCTTTTTTAGATGGACGGTCTTGCAGATGACCTCGAGGACAAGACTGAAGCGAAAGGAGGTAGACGATGTATTAGGAGGAGAGGAGATGTGGAAACATGCTGATTCCACTCCAAGTGAGTTGTCTTCTACCCCGTTGCTCGGTCCAGCAGATGTTTATTTTTTTCTTTCGCTCGTTAGCATCGTGTGATAAATGTAATCATGGCCGTGCATACTTCCTTCAGCTACAGATCAGATCGGCAGACGAGCCTATGACAACCTGTGAGCACCCTTTTGATCTGAACTTATTTGGGTTGTCTTATTACTAATGAAATGACTTTTCAAGTTTATCGGTGGGTCATTAACCCATATATTTTCGCCTTCATCAGCTCGATTTCTAATTACCTTATAGATGTGCCTCCTGCGGGTACCGATGGAATGAAAATTAGGTTTCCAACGACGTCTCGATTGATGGTTGTTCTTTCACTTCGAGGACGATACATTTCCTCCAGCAGAACCGGCTGATGTGTCTGTGATGCACGGGAATGGGATATCAGAGCGATGATTTCCACCGGCCTCGTTGCGGTACGAGAAGTGGCGGAGCACTGATGCAGGCACTCATAACTGCACTAATGAAACAGAGCGTTGTTGCACTATATCTAGCGCCAGTCTTCTGAAGACGACTCGGCAGGGGAAAGAAGAGCACGATTCCCAGGTATAGCCCCCAACATTTTATTCCCACCACCACGGACAAAACAAATTAAAATATCATTGAACTACAAACCCACATCGTAACAATGTCCATAGATATGCAACGTGGTCAATTTATTCGACCAAAAACGTCCCGGCGATTCGACTATGAATGCGATGAAATAAACGACGATACAGTTGACAAACAGGCAAAAAGGTGTTCGAGTCTACATAACATAAAGATAAATTCTATGCATATTTATGGTGCTCGTGCCATTCAGAATATCCTACGCCAAAATGATCAGCTTCAATGCCGACATGTGAAAGTGACAAAGAAACATACAAAACTAAACCAACCACACCCGTCTATACTTTCGAAATCACTCAACCCCAATGCCTCTTTCTACCCCCACATTGCCCAATAGCATATTGCGTATACGCAGGCGGCGGAGGGGTAGGTGTTGACAGTCGACGCAAATCCACACCCTTGAGCTTTTTGGCATGTTCGTAACCTTCCAGCATCGAGACCGAGTGGCTTTTAGAACGCACACGCGGCGTGGGTGTAGTACTTGTGGTGGGAGTGAGTGAGAATGCGCGCGGAGGTGGAGATGGAGACGGAGATGGAGAGAGGCTCTGACTGGCCCTTGGTGAGAATGATGAATAGATCGAGGAAGTTCGTTCAGGGGATATTGCGGAAGAGGAAACAGAGCGACGTTTGAGGAAGTAAAGCGGGCTTTTACTCCTGCTCGGAGGCAAGATTGGACTTGGAGATCTGGATGCGCGTTGTATCACAATTGGAGGTGCGCTATTTGGTTGATGGATAGGTACGGGTCTCGGGGTGCTAGAGAGCGGGTCACGATCATGTGGTCTTAAGACAGGAGCTGGGAAAGGCGTCGGTGTGAGGTAGTATCCTGATGTATCCTTCAGGAGGATGGAGTCGTTTATGGAGGATTGTATTATGTACGGATCTACGTATGGCCCTACACTTCTGTTCCATTATCTGCGCAATACGAAGACAGAGTGGTTACTCACGTTTCTCCATCGGTGATTCAGGTAGCTCATCTGCACTTGATGGAAATTCACGTCTAAACCCACGGCCACCCATAGAGGTGCGTAAATAGAATCCACCGGCTGTGGAAAAGTGCGATCAGAGGGGTCGTAAGATAAGGTGTGGGGCCGTTGTTATCTATCTAATGTGATTCGGCAGTGCAGTGTGGGCTTGTGCCCTTTTCCACGTAACAGGGCATAAGAACAGAAGACAGGGCTTTGTCTTACGTGTAGCATGAAAAGGGTTGCAAAGTTCGATCGATCGTGACGTCATATTAGTCGACCGAAATAGCCGTAAGCCTTTTCGGGCATGATACGCGCACCGCTTGTACCGCCTGGTAATTCCCGGTCACAGGCAAGTGGACAGCTCTAGGGCGCAGTGTGAGGTACGACAAAGGATTGGGAGCAATAATAGAAACATACGTCCTGGTCGACAAGCAAAGCCTTCAGGCTAGCCAAGGTTATTACATAAATAAACAGAAATCGAACCCGAGTCAGAGCGGAGCGTCCTTATCATAACTCGGAGTAGTGCGGTTCGTCGACCGAACAAGAGATAGCAAATAGCATGAATGGAAGCCTCGATCGGTCCAAGTCCTGAGTGCAATGGAGCCCGTAATATTTAGTGGAGCCCGTCGGTAATTCCCCAGGCTTATAGAAAATTGCAAGGAAGTCCAGAGAATCGCCGACTAGAGGGTATTAGCAGTAAGAACACAGTGTCTTGACCATAAAGCTGGCATGATGGGGACGAGAAGAGGCGCGGATGTGGTCCCGAAACAAATAGGACAAAACAATCGCGTCGCGTACAATCAACAAACGGTGTCCTGCCATATCGGGACTCAACCATCCATATAAAATACGCGCCACTTCCAACCACCTGTCCTCTCTCCTCAACCGTCAACTTCAACCTTCCTCAAGCCCTCCGCCATCCACCAAACACACCTTTTCTTCCTCACGAACACTCATCGCAATGGCCAGAACGAAACAAACCGCCCGCAAGTCCACTGGAGGTATGTGTTCTCGTCGTCGAGGCTCGGATTCGTGCTCACCACCACCGCCTTTCCTCAGGCAAAGCCCCTCGTAAACAACTCGCATCCAAGGCAGCACGTAAGACCGCAGCAGTAAGCGTTGGTCTCTCGTCTTCGATCATTCTACTCACTATCCCACAATCCAGAACACCACCGGTGGTGTCAAGAAGCCCCATCGTTTCCGCCCCGGAACCGTCGCCCTCCGTGAAATCCGTCGTTACCAGAAGTCGACCGAGCTCCTCATTAGGAAGCTCCCCTTCCAACGTCTCGTCCGTGAAATCGCGCAGGATTTCAAGGTACGTTCTTACTCTCCTTCGTCATCGATGTCATTGCTCATGGTGTGTTGCATGTATGTAGACCGATCTCCGTTTCCAATCCTCCGCCGTCATGGCTCTTCAGGAAGCCGCTGAGGCTTACCTCGTTTCTCTCTTCGAAGACACCAATCTCGCTGCCATTCACGCCAAGCGTGTTACCATGTACGTTCTCTTCGTTGTTGCTTTCCGCTCTTGTCCCGCTCATGCAGTTGTCCCCTAGTCAACCCAAGGATCTTGCTCTCGCACGCCGTCTCCGTGGCGAGCGTTCTTAAATATGTTCTTAAATATTTGCGTTTCCCTCTTTCTTTTTTACGTTGTACTTTGTACTATTAGTATTACCCCATGAACATATGAGGATATACCTTATGCGCGGCTAGTCATATGTGTGATTCTTCTCTTGAGGATGCTTAAGGTTATGGGTAGTCAATCGTCCGGGGTGGTATACTCGCAATATTATAAATATATATATACTAATGTGAGGGTAGCCAAGATGAGTAAGTTGCATTGATTCTGTGCTATGTACTAGTATTGTGCATTATTATCAGGATGTCCTCATTGTACGATAGCTTTTAGTTTCTCCACTGTTGTCCGCTGTTGCGGCTCGGTGTAATCGTGAGCGTCTTCTGTCTCTTCCAAACTGGGTATTCCCTAGGGTAAAAAATGTAACTTAGTCTTTGGGATGTACATACGAAAATAGATACGCGCTGTCGTAAAGTCCAAATCTCGCAGAGGCATCTGCGAATATCAATTAGGATCATATTATAATTAGATTAGACAACCACTTACCACTTTTGTTCGCTTCACAATCTTGTAGCCAACGTACAGCAGAGCGAACAGAGGAAGGTTGATATCTGACATGGAATCACCATCAGCCAAAGAATTATAAATGAAATGAGACGAGGCTTTCATACACCCCGCGATGAAATCTGATGCATTAAATGACCAGAAGACGGATATACCGCTAACGAGAACGAAGAATATGTCCCTGGAGAAAGCGCAAATAGTGATAATAGAAGACGAGTTTGGTAAAATTGTTGATGGTGCATTCGTGCTACGGACTCACCAGAAAAGACCCCACATTGCAGCATACGGCTGCAACGGCGAATGATATATGCCTTCGGGCTTGATGCCTTGCGCTCTGAGACCATAGTCTGGGAAGCAAACCGATGAGACATTAACCCTGAGTGAACATGGAGACGACTGACAGAAGCGGAGATATGTCAAGTTCATAGTCGCAAATCTGGGATAACGGAAGTCAATGGAGAAGGCAGAGTGGTTTGAGATGGCCTCACACCCAAGTAATGAACCAGCAGTCGCTGACATCATCCGTATTTTAGACTTTGTTGCAATAGAACTAATGTGAGCAGACTGACCTAAATTTACGAGCCAGCTAGTCGAAGTCATCGTGATGAAAATTTACTCTAAATTGGCCAAGAAATAAATATAGCGTACCCAAACACTTTGCCAGATTTATCGCTAACATTCAAGAAAGCCAACGTCGAAAAGGCCCCCTGAGATGAAATTCTGTTGAATACAGTCATCTCGGTCACGTCCCCTCAAAACGACGCACCGAAACCATTATAGCCACATAGGGTAGACCAGACGCCGTGCACTTTGAAAAGACTTTTGGCGCTTGCCGACGTACCGCAAGACCATACAGGACTCGCGAGGATCCAAATAGGATACTACTGCCCGCTGAGAAGGCACTGGTGAGAATCGCCGCATTTATTACTGATGGGAGAGCTATGTGCGAGATGTGTTAGAACTAGACGAGATTGATGATAGTACTCTAAACCTCTGATCCCTGCGCGGCTGAATGCTAAGACGAATGGCGATTGACCAGCAGTCGAGGCTCTCCTATTGTAAAAATTATATAGAAATGAGATGAGGAAATAATCGCCGCGACATACCGGAATATGCGTGGATCGTTGGAGGGAATCAACAACCCTACCACAATAACGGACAAAATCTGGAAGCGAAAAATCAGTTTAGAGTTCTCTGACTTGGCACAGCAAAACGAACATAGAAGAATACAATGCGAAAGAAGACAGTTCGCATCGCTGTTGCGATGTTCCGACGAGGATTAACTGTCTCTGCTGCGGCACTGCAGAATTCATTAGTAAATTATGGCAAGGCTGTGGTCCCACAAACTGTTTACATCGCAATGACTTCCGTGCCGCCCATTGAAAATACCGCAGGGATGATTGCGGTAAGGTATCCCACAAAACGGCCGCGCGCACCGGGCTCCAGATCTTCATTACAAGTGTTAATAATGCATAGGTATCCCAAGCGCATGGATGAGAGGTCTACTGACAAGATACCATAGGTCCGGGGTTACGCCAATACTAGTATATTTCAGTGTTATGATCTGACTTGCACATCGGAAGGCATCACCTCGAATCCGTGGCTGTGGCAGATTTAGCGTGTAGTACGTTGTGTTGGAAATGGGTATTACCTCTGATGATCGGGCCCTCCACCAGACGTGACAACCAGCCCTCCGATTATCTTCGTAGGAAACCATTAATGTCGCGCTTGGTTTGTGAGTAATAGACTCACCAGACCAATCATTAGCATGACTGAGAATATAAGGGTTAGCTAAATGAGAAGTTATATATAGCACGATAAGACACACCTTTGAGAGTAGAGAAAAAAATCTCGGCTGCGGTTAGATAGATGATCAAAATTCCATACGCCTTGCCACTTTATTCGTCACTCACAATTTCCGAAGAATCTATTGTTCGGACGTTGAACGTGAATTGGATATTACAGGGGGAGATAAAAGCCTACCGAACACCAATCAAGTTTACTGCAATTGTTAAAACACACATGACCGCGACATATATACCGATATGACTTCTCTACGAAATTGATACAAACTAGATTAATTAGACACCATGAACGTTGAGAAGAGCGCACATCTGGATCCCAGAAAGAGATCAGGACTGCAGCGGCTGTTATCTCAGTTGGGACGGTGATCACGACGTTCTGGGATATAACATCAGCATAATTATGCGCAAGGCACAAGAACACCACGCACGTAAAAATAATTCTAAAGATTATCGTTTCTTGATCAAATGGTTGCTTCAAGCACGGGACGATATGGGGCTCACCCAGCCGACCTGGAGTATACCATCGGTTATCTTCAGCCTACTTGGATACAATATAACCTACCGCAAATCCGAGTGCAGGATCCACCCAGCGTGCAGCTAGCTCGTGGTGAAATTAAGAACAGAAGACAGTGATTCGAAATTTCCACACCATAATGAGGGAATGATCCTGAGATTGGCGCGAATGCAGTCCTAAAAAAAACGTCACATGTCGTCAAACTCGGAATGGCCGTGAGTGATGTGCTTACATCTCGGCGATGGATGTCAACGTCCTGTTTGCGTCACGTGAGCCTCCAGTTACAAATTTCGAAATGAACCCAGCATACGCATATATCACAGTAGCGACGTGTAAATAGACCAAAAGTACCCCAAGTGGCCCAGTAACTGCTAGTGTTTGACCGAGCCCAAGAAATAATCCAGTGCCTACCATACCAGCGATCTGTTCGACCTCATTCATCAGTGACAAGTACAGATATGCGGCATGCGATGACGGTCCCACCGCGATCCTAGAAAGCCGTTATGGGTCAAATATTTGTAAATCTTTAGGTTAATGAGATACGCACATTTGAACATGGCTCCTACTCAATTTTCTCTGAACGCGATCTAGGTCTGCTTGATGAAACGTAGTCCCGTCTTCGACAGACCGAGGGTCGCCATTTTCGCTAGTAGTAGTATCCGTTTTCTTTTCCATGTCGGATGAATCTCAAGGGCAATCTCAAGGGCAATAGAGCGCGCTGTGAGTGTCAAGGCTCCAGAGACGCTGCCGATGTACTACACGCAACAGTGTTGACAACAGAAGAGTAGATGGTCCATGCGGACCGATTGTCCCTCGTGCCATCGAACCTAGCAAGTCTTCTAATCGCCTCCCAAAATTTAGGTTGATTTACATAGTACTAAGTCCATTTGGCAGACGGTCACGTGATGACTTTGACAGGCGTCAAAGTCACGTGAAATACTTTTTTAAATAAAAAAAAGGCGCGCCTGCCAGGATCTTGATACGCAAGGGCGTGCCATTTCTTGAAGCTTAGAGTATTATGATCGCTAGTATATCCCGAAGGTCAAAAAATAATGACCGGCAGGTAGCCGGTGCTGCGAGGCAGCATCGTTCAGCTACATCATCACACGGGCCTCGAAATCCGGGCTTCACTACGCCTGACATCAATATACGAGTTATAATGTTTACAAGAAAACAGTCGAGGCAATAGATTTACCTATTGCCGTGCCCCAGGCTCCGAGAGACACAAGGTCATTGGAATGCAGCTTTGAATAACCATCCGTCATTTTCGAATGCCGTAATAATATATAACACCAGGAGGTTACTACGGCACATTTGACAAATTCCCGGGATCGACCCTCACCATTAAAATCGGACTACTCTCGCCTATAATATATACATCCACATTCCCTTTTCCTACTGTAGCTATACTTGTCGAGCTGCACGTTTGTTCGCGAGCTGAGGAGATTACTGTCGTCTACTAGAGCAATACTCTTTTGTGTCCAAATTGAGCATGCCAGCGGTAGAGATCGGAATGACTGTTTGATGATGACGACGCAGAAACTTCATTGATTGCATGTTTGAAATGAGCCAGTGTAATTGTCCGAATTTGAATTTTCGATTCAACTCCATCAGTTGCAGTAGAAGTGTCAGCTTGCTCAGGAACGCTGGCGCTGGTCTCGGAAGGGATGACTGGAGTCCAGCTGAAGCCATCGATTGCATCTTTCACCGATGCCATGGCTGCCGATACACAAAGATCTGGCGCACGAAATGTAAGATAAGATTATTGTTAATGAGGAGGTACTCACTCTTGAGATCGGAACCAGAGTAACAGAGTGTCCTGCTTGCAATGTGGCTTAGAATCACATCTTCGCCGAGTGTCTCATCTTTGAGATGCAAGCGCAAGATTTCTGGAGATGTAACGATGTTAGAAACGAAAAGGCGACTGAACTTCTAGACGTACGCTCTCGTTCTTTTTCACCCGGGAGGTCAACCATCATCCGAGTAGCAAGTCGCCGAATAACTGCGTCATCCAGGTCATATGGCTGTGAATGAAGCTGAAGTATGGTTTTAGAGAAATCGTAAGCGGACACACCCTATTCGTGGCGCCGACAACGACAATTCCTTTGTCCTTGTTCATTTTGGCCGATCGGAGACCGTCCATTGACTGTGATTTTTGTTATTCAAATATGCTGATCCTCTGCACTTCACTTGCCTGCAAAAACTCGTTGAGCTGCATCAAATAAACGATCAGACTTCTCAACCGTCGAACAACTATCGTGTAGGTACTCACAATGTTTCCATACCATTTTTTATCGTCGCCCTTCCGCGCCTTGAATAAAGATTCCACCTCATCAATGAAGATGACACAAGGTGCAAGTCGATATGCCAGGCTCTAGTTAAATTTCTTTAGATCAGATGAAGGTGAATCTACATTTGGCCTCACAAAAAGAGCTTTAACTGCTTTCTCCGATTCGCCAAGATAAAGGTCCATGATGTCACTGGGCTTCACTTGAAGCAACCTAGCACCGCATTCTCGAGCCAGAGCCCGACACACCAAGGTTTTACCGGTGCCTGGAGGGCCGTAGAGTAGGACGCCGCCAATCGCCTCTCTTCCGAGGATACCTGTTTTGAAGGCAGTGGGATGCAACAGGGGCAGCGAAACGATTGTCCGAAGCGATTCTACAAGTTTTTCCTGAATACAAACATCCTTGAAAGTCGTTTCGAGTTGAGCTAAATGGAAAAGGTATTTTAGAATTTGTTTTATCTAGAGCACTGCACACTCACCACTATCAACAATGCAGCTCAACAAGTTGCTCTCATGAGAGGTTAAATCGAGAGCCCCCTTAACCTTTCTGACGGTTGGATCGACCGGATCTAATGATTCATCCTCCTCTTTCGCCTTCTTTTTGGTTTTCTTCTTCTTCTCGGCTCCCCAGCCGCGGCTATGTCCCCAGGCGTCGTTTGCGGATCCCCAGGCGTCGTTTGCGGACCCCCAGGCGTCGTTTCCTCCCCAGCCATCGTTCCCCCAGCTGTCGTCTGCCCAAGCGCCGTTATCCGCCTTTTGATTATTCCCCGGGCTTTTTTTCACCGCCTTGAACCAATCCGAGCGAGCACGCCAATTCTCAATAAACAATCGACATGCCCGCGACACCGCAGCGGCGGTTACTAGAGTAGCAGCTGTCGACTTATAGGACTCGAGTGGTGGTGAGAACCCAAGCGCGATTGTAGCAATCTGATCCAAAGCGACGGGAAGCAGAAGGCCAGTATGCTCGTGGAACACATCCAGGAAACCGACGACCTCAGGAATACCTGGTGGATTAGCAGGATGTTCCTCAACTACAGCTGACATTTGGAAACCGTCAATCTCTATCGAGCCTAGGGGATTTTCGCAGACTTTTGCACTCCTGCCTCCCAAACATACTGCTATCCATCCGTTCCGTACTGCCTGTCTACGACTGCATGCCATGCGTTGCTCGACCTGCCGAAATTCATCGGTATGGCTGTTCTTAGGAAAGACAGAGAGGTTAATTGAAATAGGGATAATGTCCATTGTGTCGGTTTTTAGAGCAATGTTGTGAGTATTTAGGTGCCCGATATCGGTGAGGGATGTCAGGAAGAATGTCGACGAGAAGGGAGACACCGGGAATTGAATGTTTCCTAGGGTGAATAGTTTGTTGCCCAACGCGGGCAGAATCTGTGTAAGTGCTGCCCCATTCTCCGCAAACCCTCGAAAAATGCGCTTTGCGACCTTATCATGCGCATTATAGGAAGGCCAGGAATTCCAAGGTGAATGCGCATTGTCACCATTTGGTTTGGAGTTTGCAAAGCCCAATATTAGTACGGTTGGTTGGAACGACCTGTCGCATTCAGGCAAGCCCTTGTCAACTTTACCAGTGCGACGTGCATGCAAAGCCCGCATCAAGTAAGTAAGAAAAGGTAAGGCTGATGGAGCGATGCTGCCGAAGTCTCGCATATAGATGATGCGAAAGTTGGCTTGGTTCACGGAGTCCTCGTCCTCACGGAGAGCATCGGTTTCCCGTCGAATATTCACGATATCGTTAAATACTCTTTGAACCGTATCATCGCCGCGCGGGTTAGCAACACTGGGGTCAACAACACTGGGGACTTCATATAGTATATCTATGGCATGCGCAAAATCTGGTGAACGAGAGCCCATGATGCGACTGTCAAATGTCTGGCGATCTATATACGTTGAAAAAAAGCTTACCTTTGCCAAACGCACCGAATTCTGCAAGAGCTAACTCCAGAGAATCCAAAACCACAACGTCAGCATCTTGTTCGCTGGCTAGGCATTTGACCATAGAGTCAATTATATCGTGACATCCATCGTGGGGATAATACAGTGATATAATTGGCTCTGGGCATGACTTTTCACTGTCCTCGCAATTATCCGGGATCAAACCATTTGAACAGGCCATCTGAACAGCACGCGAAAATGCGTATGACGTTAGGGCGTGTGCTTCGGCAAGAATGCCATCAGGAAATGCGAATGTAGGAGAGGTAGTGGGGGCGTTATCTGAAGGTTGGCCATCTGGCGGCTCAGAGACATTGGGATCTGGAAATGGAGGCGACCAGAGAATTTTCTCCGCCATGTCCGGCGGCAAAGCCACGGACGGCGCGCTCGCAGAAGTAGCCTCAATTGGCTTCGACATGGTAGTGAGTGATTTCGAATAGAATGCAGGGGCGAGGCAGGGATTGGCTGATGCGCTCTTGGGTTCTTATATCCCGCGACTGCGTGGCGTCAAAAACAGATAAGCTGGCGCCTCTTTGATTATCACAAGGCTAACATGAGGCAAATCCGCCACGTCCAGAGTCTCCCGATCAGCCGAGGGTTGAGATCTGAGATACAATCATTGATCAAGATCAGAGTTTAAGTCGCGTTTTGAAGCTATCGGAAATATGGCGCCTAATCGTAAGCTTGATCGATTTGACATAGCACGGTCACGAGGCCACTTTTATCGTCTCTGAGCAGCGTGATTAATTATCACTAGTCATCCGTCGTCGAGATCTATGCCCTAGTTCGTACTCTGGCCCAGTTTCCGGGTTACATCAGCACGTGTACGTCTGTGTGCGTTCACTGCCTACAAAATTCAACGCGGCGCTTCTGCTCTTCCGTAAAGGAGAAAGGGTTTGTTTGGCGACAATTATCCCGTCCTCGGCAACCGGATTCGCCTAGTGGTTCGGATCATCCAGGCAAGCGACGAACCCCAACCTAAGGAACCCCAAGAACCACCTCCAGAAGCCCGATCAGAGTGTCAAATCGCCAAGCGACGTTATTATCTGCGTTCTCAGGGGAAGTTGTTGACCGCAGCGGAGAGCGTCGAGTACATGAAGTTTGCATCATCCCGGGGGGTTCCCAGTCAGTGAGACGACGCGATGGAGGGTCATGTCTAGTGTTGCCGTGACGGCTCAGCTCACTCCAGCTCCAGACGACTCGAGCCACAGAGCCGTTAGCTCAGTGTAGTGCAGGGGGCAAAATTATTTTGGCCTGAATTCTGCCAATTGCCAGGCAGAATGGCAATTGCCAGAGTGGCAAAATTTGGCAAAATGTACCCACGCTGTTTGATGCATTTTCTGAAAGCCCTGGAGGCAAAATTATTAGGCAAGAAATTACAATATCAAAAAATCTAACCCAAAATGGTAATTTGTGTCAGCAATTTGCTAATAGCACGCAGATTGGGGACAAAATGGCAGTTTCTCTGAGTGGTGGCTTGGAAATATGTGATCGGTCAAGAAGCTTGTTATTTGGCAGCCAATGTTGCCTTTTGGAGGTAGACATAAGGTCTGAAACTGATGCGGACTGCCATATATGGGCATGTTCTGCCAGATTTTGCCAGACACCTTCACCTATTCTGCCATTTGCCGCGGCAATTGCCAGCCTGGCAAAATTTGTTGGCAGGTTGGCAGACTTTTGCCAACCACACTAGCTCAGTGCAAGGCAAATAAATCCTCAGAATATTATAGTATTTAGTGTACATGCACACATTGCAGGAGCCGCATAATTTTTCACTACAATGTCCTTCCAGCTCTGTAGAAATTCAACGGCTCCGGAGGTCTAGCCGTCCAGAGCCGTAATTAGCCCATGGCAACACTAC
The DNA here is from genome assembly GCA_000827315.1 of Piloderma croceum F 1598. Taxonomy (NCBI): domain Eukaryota; kingdom Fungi; phylum Basidiomycota; class Agaricomycetes; order Atheliales; family Atheliaceae; genus Piloderma; species Piloderma croceum. The sequence goes on along the minus strand of KN833001.1, from coordinate 271,164 downwards.
AGTGTAAGACAAACAAGATCAATGCCTCTGGAGCGGCCTCAAAAAGCTCAAAACAGAGTTTCTGATGCTGTGAATGGGTAGTTTATGCTAAAATATGTGTTGTCTCAAAATTCTGTAATATTTCCTAGTTTGTTTCAAATCTTGGGCACAAAAAATATATTATATGGGGATTTGGAGCCTGCTCTACTTCTACAGTTTGTGACAAACATTCATTCAAATGCCTTGTGCTAAGAAAGCATCTAAACAGGCCAAACTTCAGTGCAGAGAATTTTTGCCAGCAAGGGCCTCAATGCACAGCAGACAGCCTGTGCAATCAAGAAATATAAATCATACTGTTGTGTTGGACTTGCTACTGGGCTTATCCAGCTTATGGAAGCTCAGATGGCTCTTACAGAGGTTCCAAAGCACTTTTAGAGCCCCCCCGCATGCCCTGGAAGCCAGATTTTGTCTGTTTAGGAACTTGTTTCAAATTCCAAAAATGCGAAAATAATTTAACTAATTCTGTTCTGTCTATCATTTTCTACACATTAATGGCAGTCGTTTGTGCTACTTTAGAAGGCTGTGTAATAATGACTGCATGTGGAGTAGGGAAAATGAGATTTCGATTTTAGAGGCGCTGGAAATGTGTGTCTTACACTGTAGTCATGTCAGCCAAACTGAGCCAATGCATCTATATCATCTTAAAAAACCTGTTACGACCTAGCTCAATGGCAGGATGATACTTACAATAGATATGATGACTTCAGTGCCTTGTCAATCCACCCCCTTGACTCTTATGCACTTAAAAATTGTCTGCCTCTCTCGAGTTTCAGTCTCTAGTCATCAGGAAAACCAGAAAAATACTTAATTTGGACTTGATGTGCTTATTGCCGGATAAGTACAAATAAGCACAAAATAAGTCAAATTCATCCGAGGACATAGCTTATGCCAAGTCATTTTGGCTTAATCTGCCACTTAAATCACCTTAATTTGCACTTAATGTACTTGATCAAGTACACTAAGACAATAAGTCAGCAAAGGCAAATAAGTTTTTTTCTGATTTTCCTGATGACTAACCAGCAATTTACATGCATAAACCCTCTTTCTTCCAACGCAGCTACAGGCTCACACTATAATTCACATTCTTCAATCCATTCCCATCCTCAAAGTCCAACACATTGATTGAAATGATTTAGTGTAGAGTAGAGTAGTCTGTGAGTCTTTGCTCGAGGGTCTGATGCACCCCTTGCAGGGAATGAGGGCGAGATGAAGTGAAGCAAGTAGGCAGCTGTAAATTCCTAGGGTTGTCTGGGCTATATGACACCAATTGATGATTGAATGGAGTCACAAGCCTTGTCACAAATGATGAGCTTCAAGTTGCTGGGCGTGATAGACATCAGGCTACTATCAGGCCAGTGTGGACAAATGGACCCCTCAAAAAGGTGCTACAGTATCATAAATAATCTGAAATAAATGCCTTGTGCACATGCATTGGCATGATAACTGTCTGAGCATCATTCCACAATTCTAATCATTCACCCCATGATTTTTGCAAGTCCAGCTGTATGACCTCAATAATACTCATCAGGTGTAAAATACATCAAAATGAGGACAGATCTATGCAGACAAGAAGCCAGACATATGCAGCAAAAGCATCACATATATTTGAAGGTCAAACCAAGACAGACAACCACCACTGTTCAATGTCACATAGGTACTTATCACCTGAGGAATTTGTATCCTGACCCTGGGTGGCAAGAGCTCATAGCATGCTCTCTTTTAGGGGTCTATGTGCACTGGGCACACCTCCACCGGCAGCCTCTGCCCTCCATTCTTCACTGCCCTGTCCATTCCATCCCCCCATACTCTGACTGCTCTCCCCCATATCCTTGCTCATTTCACCAGTTCCTCCATCCTCACCAAATCCACTTATGCCTTTGCTATCCTTACATTTGCCTTTCCTGCTACATATGCTTCCCATGCTTCCCTCTCCATCTTCTGGATCAGATTCAAGTTTGCAGAGAATTGCACACCATGGGTATTATTTCAAAGTGGACAAGACATCAACGGGGTTGAGTTGCTCCAAGGATGCTTGAAAATTTGCAGTCGCTTCTGCTAGATTGCAGAGGAAAGAGTAAAATGCAAAAAATATAGCAGGGATGGTCAGGTTGAATTCTTTGTGTAGATAGGCATTGATGGCTAGTGTTGCCACGGTCATGACCGATTTTTTTTGAAAAAATTGGATTACAATGTCATTAAAATTGTTAAAACCTTGAGAATATTTATGGAGATAGAACACATCAAAAACCAGAGGGTCACATTTTGGCCCGAAGGAATTGGACCACTATTTCCCACACTATGGAGCGGTCATGAGTTTGGTCAAAATTGTAATCCAATTTTTTCAAAAAACATTGGTCATGACCGTGGCAACACTATTGATGGCCTAACATCATATCCTGTAAGTAATAGGCCAATAAGAAAAGATAATACACTCTACCAATAAGTTAATGTTCCAATTTGAAGAATATTGCCACAATGCCCACGGAACACGTCTCACCCCAGATAATCCATGTTATGCCCAATGCACGTTGCTGGCGCTGCCCAGTGGCAAAATCCATCAACAGTTGATTCCTGTTTTTCTCACCCACCAACCATTTAAATTCTCCGATGAAACAAAGAATGGAGATAGCACCATATGTTTTCCCCACACCAGTCCAATAGGCTTGATTCATAATGTCTGTCAATGGACTACTGGTGGCGTCCTCCTGGGTGAATATGAGAGCCGCAACTTGGCTTCTGATAGCTGGCGGGAATGGAAAGGTGACATCTGCAAGAGCATTAGCAGATACTTTAACTGTGGAGTTACTGGTTCAAAGACATATGGCAGGTTTGATGCTGTTAAATCCCTATAAGAAGCATGCAAGACATTAGGAAAATCAGAAAAAAACTTATTTGCCTTTGCTGACTTATTGTCTTAGTGTACTTGATCAAGTACATTAAGTGCAAATTAAGGTGATTTAAGTGGCAGATTAAGCCAAAATGACTTGGCATAAGCTATGTCCTCGGATGAATTTGACTTATTTTGTGCTTATTTGTACTTATCCGGCAATAAGCGCGTCAAGTCCAAATTAAGTATTTTTCTGGTTTTCCTGATGGAAGGAAGCAAACTACATACTCACTGCATCTTGCGGAACTCAAATGCAGGCTGGAGGCATGTACATCAGTGGCCACAATGATCTTTCCTTTTTTGGTTTTTTTTTTGAACTTCCCCCCAAAATACCCAGTAGATTGAGTACAAAACCCGGCAAATTGTCCAGGTTCGGGATGTTGATTGAAGTGTGTTACAGGAGAATGTCCGTAATTTCTTCGTAACAGATACGCAAGAGGCTAGGAAGTACGCTTCTTACAACATAACAGAGGATAAAACTCGTTGAAGCTTGAATAGAATAAAAGTACATCAATGTGAACAAGATCGTGTGGCCTAACAAAACAATGTCCGCAAACTCAATCTCCCGCAACTGCGCCCCGCTCGTTGGCAGGTTTATCGGATCATGATCTTCACTTCCTCGATTTCTTGAATCGCAGCTGGAAGTCAGAAATAAGTACAATTTGGGATGGACAGGGCGAAATCGTATATATATACCTATTATTTAATATCGTTGCGTAAGATCCGTATCGTGCCCGTTCCAGGGCGATAGAGCGTAAGATAATCGAGTTTGCCACTATTGTCATAGTCAAAGGCGAAGGCACTATCGGCTGGGGATTTAAGGTCATATCCACCAATCCCGTCGCCTGGATCACCTTGCTGGTAAACGGGCGTGAAATTGCCGTTGTCGTTGCGTAAAATCCAGATGGTGCCCGTGCCTGGGCGATAGAGAGTAAGATGGTCAAGTTTTCCAATCCTTTGATAATCAAAAGCGAAAACATGATCGGCAGGGGATTTCAGGTCATATCCACCAATCCCATTGCCTGGATCGCCCTGCTGATAGACGGGCGTGAAATTGCCGTTATTGTTACGCAAAATCCAAATGGTGCCCGTGGCGGGGCGATAGAGAGCGAGATAATCGAGTTTGCCACTGTGGTCATAATCAAAGGCGAAGGCACGATCGGCAGGGGATTTGAGGTCGTATCCACCAATGCCGTTGCCTGGATCGCCTTGCTGGTAGACGGGCATGAAAGTGCCTTTATTGTTACTCAAAATCCATATTGTCCCTGTTCCAGGACGATAGAGTGCGAGATGGTCAAGTTTTCCGCTGTGATCGTAATCAAATGCGAAGACCTCATCTTCAGAGGATTTGAGGTCGTATCCACCGATGCCATTACCAGGATCGCCCTGTTGATAGACAGGTGTGAATTTTCCGCTATCGTTGCGTAGAATCCAGATGGTGCTCGTCGCAGGGCGATAGAGTGCAATGTGATCGAGTTTGCCGCTATGGTCATAATCAAAGGCAAAGGCACGATCGGCAGGGGATTTGAGGTCGTACCCACCAATGCCGTCGCCTGGATCACCTTGCTGATAGACGGGTGTGAAATTGCCTTTATTGTTGCGTAAAATCCAAATGGTGCCTGTGCCAGGGCGATAGAGAGCGAGATAGTCAGTTTTTCCGCTGTGTTCGTAATCGAAGGCGAAGGCGAGATCGGCAGTAGATTTAAGGTCGTATCCACCGATACCATCACCAGGGTCACCTTGCTGATAGACTGGTGTGAATGTGTTGGTCGGAGTTCCCATGGTGAGCTAAGATAGAACTTCAGCCTCGGATGAAGAGCTGGAAGTTGTTGAGTATACCTAAATACCAGTAGTAGCTATGATAACCATAGTTCAGCTATAGAAACCAACGAAAAATATAGGAGGACATACCACGTGTGATAATAGACGGACAAAGTCACTGCAAATATGACAGGTGACTGGAAAGCAGTATTGCTACTTATACGTCGGGTAGATTCCGCTTGCATTCCGTAATGGACGTGAAGCAACTTCTTTCCTACCCTCAAAAAATAGGCACGAATCCCAAAGTTGAAAAGTTGAACCTTGCAATCGCCGCTTGGATATCTTCATCCCATAATAATATCATGGCGTAACGATTCGCAATAATCATCCCTGGATTCCATCACTCCGCCGCCTCAACTCCGAACTTCATTTTATTCCCAGTACCTAAGTCCAGCACGTCCACTGCCGAAAACAGGGAGCTTGACATCGAAGTTGGCAGAATAGATGTCCGCCATAACAGTCGCAGGGAAGCAGGTGTGAGAACGTTCATCTGTAAGGACATACCGTCGCCCGAAGCAAGTGCAATATGCAGAGTCATCTACGTAACAAGTGAGTAGCAGGAACATGTTGGGAACATCATGAGGCAGATCGTGGAGCAAAATCGAACATGATGGACGGAGGTAAGTACGAGTGGCGCAGGAATTGCCAAAGTCGGGTACAAGCCGAACCTGATCCAGCCTGATCCGTACTAAAAACGGTGCAGTCACGCAATTGTACTACAATAGTCACGTCAAGTCGTCTGAAAGACCGCCAACAGTCTGGTAACAGTCATACGGCATAGCTTTTAAGGTACATGCAAAATTGCGACCAGAGATTCAATTTCCTATGGGTCCGATGGTTTGGTCGCTCGAACGCAAACCATTATTCCATAATCGCGTGATGTGACGCCGAAGTCACGTATAATGAGCTGATTCTCACATACTATCCACCCGGTCTGTACGCGCCCCATCATCCACCCAAGTCTGTTCTACAATGCCCACAACAGTCAAGCTGAACGATGGAAACGAGGTACACATACAGCTGACCGGCTTAATGTCCTGTTGCTGACTATTGCGCATTGCGCAAGATGCCAACCATGGCATTCGGCACTGGTTCCGTTATGAAAGAGAAGGAAGACGTAACAGGGTTTGTCGAACAGGCTCTCGACTCCGGCTTCGACCATATCGATACCGCCCCCAGTCCGTACTCCTGTCCTATCCTAAGATCTTTTGCTAAGCTGATTGACAATTCAGTCTACTATAATGAAAACCAAGTTGGAGCTGCGATTCGCGAATCGGGGCTAAGCAGGGAAGAGCTTTATATTACTACCAAGTACGACTTTGGTGGCCCTATACAGAAGGCTGTCAGGGATTCTCTGGACAAGGTGCGTAATGGCACATCGGTTCGCCGTGTCGGCTCATCGGAATAATTGACATAAATATAGCTCGGGCTGAAATCAGTGGACTTGTACCTCATCCATGGCCCGAATTTGATTGAAAAGGACGTGGAAGGATCGTGGAAGGAGTTCGAGAAGATTAAAGAGGATGGACTTGCCAAGTACGTTCTCTTACCGATATCTCTATTTTTAGGATGAATCTATATTGATTGTGAATTCAGGAGCATTGGCGTGTCTAATTTCAATGTCGAACAACTCCGGAAAGTGATAAAAATTGCTCGCATCAAGCCTGCTGTTAATCAAGTCCGTTCTTCCTCCGTCTTTCCCTCTCTTGAATTTTAAAACTGCGACGTGTGCGACTACTTGCAGATCAACTTTAATCCCTACAATTACGCTTCCCAAAAGGCCGCCGTCGAATACGCTGCGAAGCACGGGATTGTCACAGCAGGTTACAGTGGTCTTACGTGTGTCAATCTATTTTTTCCACGACTCTATTTCATCGTTACTTTTATCAATATCGCATCTCACTAACACGCAAACCGTCTTACACTTCCAGACCTCTATCGCGATCCCCTGGAGGCCCTGTAGATCCAGTGGTATCCACTATTGCTGCTCGTTTGAACGTGAGCGCTGCACAAGTATTGTTGAAGTGGGTTCGGTCCAAAGGGGTTGCAGTGGTTACGTGAGTCTTTCTGGTTTGTGCTTCTGTTCTCTTTCTCTCGCCTCCCGTTAGTTTTTGCGCGCTTTGCCGTTACAGCTGACGACTTCAAAAATGCCAATGCTTAACGTGTTCGAATTGTCAATAGGACGAGCTCGAAAAAGGAAAGGCTTGCTGAGTATCTGGCAGTCGAGGAACTTCGTATGTCCCTTCATCCAACCACCGTGCAAATTACGATATATCACTAACCAACTCTCCTCCCTTGTACTTTGCGAACAAAGCCGACCTAACCGCTGCCGAGATAGCTGCCATAGATGCGGCGGGTGCAAAAGGGCCGCCATCCACTGCAAGTCCAGTCGTCCATTTTTTATGACGGCCATTGACTTTAAGCAACTTGTGGCCGAGCTAGGAAGCAATCCACAAGAATATTTATCGAGTATCCGCGACATATGGCGTCTGCGCAGCAGTTTTGCTAATTGTGTTTATGTACGCGGTTGGACATGTTAGGTTCGAAGGAAAGAAACGGTCGGTGCTTTATTACGTTCGAATCCAATCTAATCTTCATGGGTTGATACCGATCCAGTTTAACAGACGAGTCGCAAATGATATGTTAACAGTGTCCATGAACTTGATCGGTGCTGGCAGGGACCAGCATTCAAGTCGGATTGACTCCCTTTGAATCTATATTGTTATTCAATGGCGAACCGCTGGCTGCTGATCGATACACAATTCACGGGCGGCTAGGCTGATGTTGGTGGATTTGGAGGTCCTTGCGTTGTATTGTATAAGTGGAATAAGTTACGATACAGCATTTAAATTTTTGCAGAGCGCGAAACGCAGAAGCTAATGTAGAAGGGCACATTACTTTGAGCGGCCTCGGCGCGAGACTCCGGCTCGGCGATGACTCGCGTATCCGGCCAACATGAATGTCTACTCTGAACTTCGTGTGACCTAGTGTTTTTACTCGTGAATCTGGGACATGTCTTAGACTGACCGTTCATCACAACCAAAGTTGATGGTGACTTAGGCTTCGTTATTCGGAGCGCTCGAGCGCCCTGCACTTTGTGACTATTTGTGGAATGCTATGAAAAAATGAAAAGGCACCTCACGCGGCCTGTAGCCTTGTATTCAACTAGTCTATTCAACAGTCGAAATGCTGTTTGACGAAATGCAGTACGGTTTTGAGCTCGTGCTCTGGGAATGGTTTGCAGTATTTTGGGTCTTCGTTTATCCTCCGTGGATCTTGTGGGAGACGCCAAGCTGGTCCGAATGGATACAAGATCGCGCTGAAGGTCCTAGTCGGCGTATTCAATATCATCGGACGGAACCTTTGTGTCTTTGGTAAAGATAAGTAAGCAGGAGGCTGACGAGAAAAGAAACCTCCTCTACCCTGAAGTAAGCCTTCTTGCTCATGTATTTTCAACGGCTGAGCTGATATGACCTGTAAAACATAGGACCTCATTGAGAGAGACACGCCTTCTCCTTGGATAGGATGGTCTGTTGCTAGAATCAAGTCTGTTCTCTGTTCCCTTATTTTCTACGTCTTCTGACTTCGGAGACAAGCTCTCGTGTACGGAGACTTCAAAATTTTGACGGAACTAAGGAAGGTGTTGAAAGGGCACGCTGTGCATACATCCAAAGTGCGACTCTTTCATGTTTCAAAACTGTTGTTTCTTGCTGAGCGACGTTGTAGGCAGAGATATATTACTTGTCAAGGTCAGTCTAGGCATTATCCGCTTGAACAGGGATCACATTCTCAATTATCTTGTATATTCAGCATGCATTGATCATAGGCGCTGGATTTGCGGGCCCGGCTATAGTTGGAATCGAAACGACGTTCTGGTTAACAAGAGGGTCCTGGATGTCTGCTGCCTCTTTGGCAATATTTGGGCTGTTCACTACTGCAATGACTCAAGGAATCTTCTACATGATGTTCAGCCGGGATATGAACCCTGGTCTTCGTGAAGAGTGCCGCTTGACATTAAAGAAAGATCCCATATTACTGCACCGAATCGACACACTTCTTTGTTTACCATTATCGGTCAGTAATCTCTAGTAATCTCATAGTGTAATCCTGAATTACCGGTATGATAGACATTCACGCTTTCCCTCACGTTTCTGCTCATTGGATTTGTTACATTCGTGACCACCGTCGATTTTGGGGTGACTGCCCTGACCTACCGAGCAAGCTTTTGGTTCAAAATGGCTGCATTCGCTCCAAGCATTGTCTACGTAATGTATTTTGGAATTTTGTTCAGGAAGTGCACGTCAGACTATCGCCGGTTTTGCCGAAGGATGCTGTCACAAACCGCTCCTCCTCCTGCTATCTCTAGTTCTTTCATGACTTTGCCAAAACCCACATTTGATATCCGCCTGATCGTATGGACTACTTCCCTACCGGTCATTGATACCATCACTTTGCCGAAACAAATCCCCCTTGACGATACCCGCCCACAGTTTGGAGACAAAATTCCAGGTGGTGGAGACGATGGGAGTGTCGCCGAAGAACTAGACCTACTCTCTGTCGGGGAAGATCATTGGAACGGAAGTGAGGAGGTATGTTTGCAACTTCATTTCATTTACATGTCTACAAATTGTTGTTTTAGAGCGTCAGAACACCTATGGATATTACACAGCATGTCGGCGGGCCCCGACAACTCGCAACTGATAGTCCTGCAGCGGATGCCATGATGGCTAAGAAACAGGTCTACATTTTACATGGTAGGTGCTTTTCATCGTCTAATAAATGCTGATGCGATCTTGCTGGCCCTTTAGTTGGCTCTATTGATGTGACTACTTGGCCTGAAAATGTTCGGGATAACGACCTTGAAGAATTTTACATTGAAATTCGACAGGATCAAATTGGCGTGCAAGTGACGGCCGCTGTGAATCGAAGTGGAACCTTGACTTGGAACAATGAGTTCTTTCTGTGCGTCTGATCATACACTCATTCTCAATCTGTTGATGAAGCAGTGTTTGACAGCGTCAGAAGCGGATCGTCGACCATTTCTCTGTCGATAGTACGAAGAAATTCCGTGACAATCACCCATCACTCGTGTATTGGTTACGTCGATGTGGTCCTTGGTGCACTTTTGGCTCAATGTGCCGACAATGGATGTGCGTTTGACGTGTAAGATTTCATATACGGAATCTCATGGACTTGAAATAGTTACTGCTCTAAACATACCGACAGTTGAAGTTGACAAGAAGCATCAAATAATGGGCATGCTCACTGTCAAGTTGAGCGAACAGCCTAATCTCGATGATCTCTCGAGCACGATGGATGCGGTCGGCAGAAATCAGATAGATTTCTTCGCGGGCCTAGGAAACTTGTCCAACCTTGAGAATGCTGTCTCAATTTACACAATGGCGGTTGAGCTTACGGATGAAGGACATCCGGACAGGCCAATGTATATTTTAAAGCTTGCCGGAGTCCAGCTGGTCCGCTTCGAACGATTTGGAGACTTGTTAGATCTGGATAAGGCCGTGTTAAATGCAACAAATGCGCTTGAGCTCATGGATGATGGACATGCCAACAAACCGACGATATTTCCTGATGTACACCAAACTCGTTTCGAACACCTTGGCGACTTGCTGGAATTGGAGATGGCCCTCTGGAAAAGAACAAAAGCGGTGGAGCTCATGGATGACGGACACCCAGAGAGGCCGGTGTATCTTTCTATGCTTGCTGTCATGCAGCAAGCTCGCTTCGAGCACCTCAGGGACTGGTTGGATCTAGAGAAGGCCATCTCGAACACGGCCAAGGCAGTGGAGCTCACGGATGATGGACATGCCGACAAGGCAATGTATCTCTGGAGACTTGGCATTCTTTGGCAAACGCACTTTAGGCGATTCAGGGGCTTGTTGGATCTAGAGAAGGCCGTCTCAAATATAGCAATGGCCATTGGACTTGTGGATGTTGGAGATCCGGACAAGCCGAGGTATCTTACGAAACTTGCTGTCCTTCAACGAGCCCACTTCAAGCGCCTCGGCGACTTGTCAGACCTACACAACGCCATATCCAATACAGCGATGGCGGTTGAGCTCACGAATGACGCACACCCAGAAATGCCGACATATCTTTCGTTTCTTGCTGACCTTCAGCAAGCCCGCTTCGAGCGCCTCGGAGACTTGTCAGACCTGTACAACGCCATGTCCAATGCAGCGCTGGCGGTTGAGCTCACGAATGACGAACACCCAGAAATGCCGACATATCTTTCGTCTCTTGCTGACCTTCAGCGAGCCCGCTTCGAACGACTTGGTGACTTGTTGGACCTGCAGCAGGCTATCTCAAATGGAGCAAAGGCAGTTAAAATCAGCAATGATAAGCACACCAACAAACCCTTATACTTATTTTACCTCGGTAGCAACCACAATACTCGCTTTACGCACTGCGACAACTTGTTCGATCTCGAAGAGGCCATCGAGAACATAGCAAGAGCAGTAATGCTTACGGATGATAAGGATCCAAACACGCCTATTTATCTCTCGAAGCTTGGTGATGCCCAGCAAACTCGCTTCAAACGACTCGGTGACTTGCTGGATCTGGGGAGGGCCGTCGAGAATATGACAAAAGCAGTGATGCTTAAGGATGATAGGCACTCAGACATGCACATTTATCTTTGGAAGCTTGGTAATGCACAGCAAACTCGCTTTACGTACTCCGACAACTTGTTCGATCTCGAAGCGGCCATCGAGAACATAGCAAGAGCAATCATGCTTACAGATGATGGGCACCCAAACAAACGTATTTATCTCTCGAAGCTTGGTGATGCCCAGCAAATTCGCTTCAAACGACTCGGTGACGCACTGGATTTGGAGGGGGCCATCGGGGACATAACAAAAGCAATAATGCTTACGGAAGATGGGCACCCAAACATGCCCAGTTATCTCTGGACGCTTAGCGATGCGCAGAAAACTCGCTTCGAACGATTTGGCGACTTGCTGGATTTGGAGAAGGCCATCAAAAACATATCAGAAGCAGTAAGGCTCACAGATGATAAGCACTCAAATATGCCAATTTATCTCTCGAGGCTTGGTAACCTCCAACAAACTCGTTTGTACCACGCCAGAGATTTCTTAATTCTCGAGGATACCATCTCAAACGTTGAAAGCAGTACGGATGTTCGCAGCTAATCAACGGTCTGAGCTTCGGGATTCAGACCTACAGTGTGTAACAGACGCATAAAGGACTGGAGGTATATAATTACATCGATTCTACCAAGCCCGGCTCTTTAATTGTTATTATTAATTTCCTACAAGTTCGCCTCAGCTATTCGTCAGACCTTTCCTCCACTTTACCCCTACGTCTATTCGTCGACATGTGTAATATATCTGAATAAATGAGAATCGGACTGATACGCTCAAACTAGATGCTTCGTCGCAGAGTACAAGTTCACACGAGAATGACCCGGGGGGCCAGGAACTATGACAGTATACTAGTACAGGGTTCCGTGAACACAAATGGCAAAGGTTCCCAAGATGCGAAAAAGACGCTGGTTAATTAAGCACAATTGAAGTATTTTCCGGGAATGACATTCGGGCAATGAGGGTGAACTGAATCGTAAATTCGAGTTAGACGGGTGATTCTAAGACCGACGACCGCTACGCACCCTTGGGACTCTTCTGACAATCAGCGGGGTCGTCACAGCACTTTATGCAAGCTCTATTACTGGCCGGTTCGACGATCTGTTTGCAACATCAGACATACGTTGACGTATGAAATAAATCAAACACCAACCTCCACGAAGTGGTTGTACCCAACACATTTAATTTCCCCTGATTGACTTTCAGTATACTGGCCACCCGGATCGGTAGGAACCAAGCGGTCCAAGGTACGAGGCCTGATGCAGCCGGTAACTATAAAATTAAGATTCATCAGAATCCCGCAACGATATATGGGATAATTCATACGCTGTGCAAAGCGTTTCCCAGGTTCATTCCCACTCTTGAAGGCAACTTTGGACCAGAAGTTTGAGGGCATCAGCATCTGCGCTTGACTCTTCGTAGCAGCAGGGTCACAACGAGACCATACTCATAGTAGAAGCATTACTCGAGGATAAATCATTGAATCTGTATAATTTGATTTACCAGATTGTGTCTGGGAATTTGCGATAGTAGTGTGTGGATTCTTGAGAAAAGGCAGGTAAGAATAAGCAGCGATGTATGCAAAGGTTGACGGATCTTACATAGGCATCAACATACAGTAATTGTGCACGCCATTGACACTGACGAAGAATCGTCCGCCAAGTCTTCGTTCCAGGCCTCTGGGCTCGGTAGGGGTAGCGATGACAGATAACATAGTGACAGCAGAGAGAAAAACTGCTAAAATGAGAACCACCATGATGTACGGACAAAGCGTAAATCGAACGAGAGATCTTATAGGAGGGGCGATGAAAGGTGTCTTCATTCTTATAACTGGTAACATTGAGGCGCATAAGTCCCATTAGTCCTCCGGTAGCAGCTGCGGTTAAGATCCATTCTCAAAAAGAAGTTATTTGAGTGCATATGTCAGTGCAACACAGGATAAAATATAATTGGCAGGAGGCCATTATCACCGTGTTCCAATGTGACAGTAAGTATACGCGCCATCAAAGCATTTTATAGTAAGATCTCCTGCTAATCTCCCAAAAGCTGAGATGGTCCAAAATGCCTTATAACCACTGACCAGAACATAAAATCAGTTGCTCGTTGGGCGGCGATTTGAGAGGCCTAGTTTTCCCCACATACTTACTTTACAGGACTTGATTAGGACAGAAATTGAAGACAACCATGCCGTTGTCTAATGCCAAGCAAAGTCTGAAGCACACGGGGTGTAGGAGCCGACCAGGGAACTTGATCGAAGTTCGTATAGGACATTATCTGAAGTCGGAGAATGCGCGTAGATGTCTGATACCATAGTCATTGGGCCAATCTCTCGTGATATTAGCAACAGGTCCTTCTCGACGCAAGTGACCCCCGGGGGCCAGATGATCAAGAATGCATTGAGAATTTGAGATGCTTTTGAGATTTTACCTCCCTTGCCTGGCTTGAAAAGTGCGTTCTGCAGATCTGAGAGTCACAGCCTTTCACTACAGCTCACGCATGGCTGAACATGGCTGAAGCACGGTAAGAGGTAACTTGGCACGACCATATTTGGTCAAGTCACGCTTCGTCACGTGTGATCACCTGGCCTTGACGCTCATTCCGGTTTCAAACGTGCCATTTTCCTTTTTTTTAGCCCAAGCTCTGGTCGGATTTAGATATATACATAACCCTTGGTATAGCGGAGTTGCCGCTCGGAGCCACACGTGAATCGACGCCATAAATAACGTGATCAGTCAAGAAGCATCTGTATCTCCCAAGTCATGCTCGACTGGCTGTACTCGTTTTTCAGTATCACACCCACTCAAGCTGACATTAATGAGCAATGGGTGGCTCGCGAAAACCTCAATCGTCACTTTGAAATCCTTGCTAAGAGGGAGGCCATGCTGGAAGATTTGAACAGAAAGGGTGAAGCCTCCGACTGCAAGAACTTAGGTTGAATATGGATATCGGAGAAGTGAGTAGATGGTAGTTCAATGTTCGGAAATGTGACACCATAAATCGTTCTTTCCAGGTCAAACGTAGCATCGGTGATTGTCTGCGACATGCATTCACTTCAATCGTTTCATCAACTCTCAACTCTATTTGATAGAATATTATCTCAGTCGTTTACCGGGAGATGAGCAGGCCGACTACCGGAAGAAACTGTCTTCTATTGGGGTGAAAGATGCTTCATGCATAAGTGGGAAGGATGACTGACATCGGAAGTATTTATATGTTCGTTCTCCTCACAAATATGCGCCCGAGCTAATCTAATCTAAGCAAATAAGCACAGGTAGACATGAATGATCAAATAGCTAGGCATTCCAGTTCCATGTCAGATGTCTCACTCATGTGTCAGTGGACTTCTGCTTGCTTCTCAGATTTCCTCTCGCGAACTCATGGTGAACTATTTAAATGTAGTACATATTTAGTTTGGCGCTTTTGCTTCTTCTTTTGTCATGCTTTCGCCTGCTGGACCCTCGAAAGCTTGGCGGGTGACAGGTGGCCACCGCTTAAGCCCTTGAAAACCACCATCTATCCAGCTGCTCACTTGTGCTGGTCGGCCACAGCATTTGCCACCGTGATATGAAGACATTCCTCCCGAAGGGCTTGCACCACTGCCGCCCAATTCACTGCCCCCCGCACGCACAATAATCTGTTGTGATGTACTTCACGTCCATGATACGCGGACTGGTCTCAACCGATTCGAACTTCTTCGGGAATAGGATTTCTTTGCTTAAAGACCAATTGCTCCTCAGTTGAGAATTTGACGGCAATGACAATCCCCTTTTCTCCAGCTGAGCGGAACATAGTCCGTATAGTTGACAATCGGGTCTACTCGGCAAAAGTACTCCGAGTGAACTATATATACCACCTACGATGTTCGACGTGAGCAAGACTCCATCAATCTGAGAACCGACCATCAAGACGTGATGGTGCCATCACCTGAAGACGGTCCAGACGCATCCGACACCTTACTGGTATGCTCGAGTGCTGGCGGTCTTCCATGCCCGACTCGCCGAGTGCTGCACGCAGTCAGAAACCGATCCGTGCAACACATGGAATTTCTTTGGGTTCGGTGGTTTGGTATCGTTCCTGGGTACAACTCTGGCTTCAAAGCTGGCCATTTGCCTAAGATTGGCTCTGTACCAGAAACAGATGAATTAGCGTTTGGATTTCCAGACCCATCTTTAGTCATACGAGCTTGCCATCTCATCCCTGCTTTCGCAGATGGCACCACTACTGATCTGTTAAATTCAACTCGCACAGCTGCTCGTCTGCCAGCAGAGACGAGCGATTGGATTTCCTTCTATGTCAGCATATATGCCTCTAAGTGTTTTTATTTTATTGTATCCTTTTTGATGATATTGGCTGAAGATGTTGGTCAGCTTTCCCGACCCAGACGTATTTATGCGATATCCTGGCGACGGTGTAGGGCATTGCAGTCCAGCATCAATATCCGTTTATGAGGAATGTGATGATGATGACATGGACACGGATGAGGCCCCGCTGCCTGAACATGGCGGAACTACAAATGACGGACCACTCGAGGACAATAAAGATGAGGTATAGGACCTTCGAGATCGCGGGAAATTTACATCACTAAGTTCCCAATTAGTGGCTGAAGCCGGAACTTAAAGTCGGTTTTGCTGAGGCCGTAAATGTAATTGTTTTCGGGTATCTTAAACACCAAATAAAGTATGTAAGTAATGCTTATCCAGGTCGTAAATAAATCAAACAATGCTGAATCTCCTTTTCTCCCAGTCCCGCCAGTTGAATATCGGTAATGGATGTGCTTCAGTATTGAATACAAATTTGTCCACCGGCCACACGTCCTCGTCTATCGCGAGGAGGTATGCATACTTGATCGTCTCTGACAGAAAATAACTGCACCACACAATCAATGTAATATATGAGCCATCCGTTATAACAGGCCAGAAATGAGGAAAGAAGAAGCCCACCTCGGCATCGAATCAATCTTGTATGGGTCGGACTGGTCGACATTATGGACGCTGGCGTATCCACTGGACGTCCGTGTCCTCTTCTCGATAGCTTCCCAGATCGACCACCCGTGGTTTCTCCATTTGACATCTCTCGTCGTTCGCCACATCACGAACATGCTCTCTAATGTCTGCAGGAAGGCAGAAAAATCAGCCTATTCAAACGGCGGGACAAAAAAAAAGAAAAAGAGATGTACCTCAGGCCTGGAAAGATATGTGCCCACTTCCAGAAAATAATCCTTTTTCTCCCCAGCTTTGACAGGGGGCGCAAGGTCTTTAACACCTGGGGGCTTCCCGCCTGGCCTACCAGCACGCTGCCATTCCTCTACATGATCGATCCACCTTCCCTTCCTCCAATCCCCTGGCCACATATCCATCCTCGCCAATTCCGGTCCAAGCCCGCTATCCTGGTCTGCGTACATGATCCAGCAACTATGTGCAAGACCTTCTGCAGCCCACATGTACAACTGGCGTTCAGATTCCGGGAAGTCGACGGTGGATGCAGCAAGCGCCAGGAGCCCGGGGAAGAAGCAGCCAAGGTGCTCAAATTTTCGGGTGAGCACACCGTTATTAAGGTCGGAAATGTAGAGAAGATGTCGTCTGGGGGAAAGGAACAAGAGGTTTCGGATTACGCCCGACGTAGCTTTGAGGACTGCCGAGCACTGCAGTGAGAAATGATAGAAGTTTGAGTTTGGAGATACGCACACATGTCTTTGAGTTTTGTCTCTGACTTATTAGAGAGTAGATATTGTTTGAAGACGTATTCATACTATATAATTGTTTAGAGCAATAATGGAGGGGGAAATAAAAGGTCGTACTGCGCTGTCGGCCCACGCTGCCACTCCAACGTGATCTTCAAGAGATGATTAGAACGTGCAGTATTCACCTAAGCCACTGAACAGCACTTACTATTAATTTGCTTCCCAGAATGAACATCCCACTTTGTATCCCACATCCCGTTAGCCAACTGATTATCACGCATTAAATTGACGACATTCTCAGCCTGAAAATCCAAATCTCGATTAAGACACGCTAAGTAACAAGAACGTAATTCCTCACCTTCGAGAAGTAGTTCTCTTTACCAGTTAAATGTGACAGGTACTTGTACTCTAATTGACACGATGCAATTTCTGCCAAGAGCATTACTCCTGGGCGATCGGACGAATCCGCGGTTTTGCCTCTGAATGCAAATTATTACTTGTACGACAACATATAATGATTATTGCCTACGTCTCTGTATTGACAGCGTAATGTGGTAAGCCACTTGAAGAGTTGAAAACTGGCAAGAGTTTGCTGCCGAGTTCATCTGCGCGTGCGAGGAGTATGGGTTCACCAGACAACGCATATGCTGATAGCAATCCCCCTAAATAACGAATTACTGTCTCGAAGAAGGGTGCATGGTCCTCCTAGATTGGAAACCTGAAGGTTAAGGATTAATGGCCATGAAATAATATTAATTGACAAACATGGTTCATTGCGAAGTCTAAAGTCGCAATTTGCGCAATAGCTCTGTCAAACTCGGGTCTGAGACCTAGCAGAAGTGAATGAGCAAACAAGGTCAACTTTGGAAGCAAACACCCTACCCATGAGCCACATGGTGTCTAACGAATCAACCGTAGTGACGCCCCACCCATTGAAGCTATATCGTAACATCAGTATCATACCTTGCCGTCCTTCAGCCAAGTAATGAACTCACTTTCGTTGACCCGAGTTCGAGACAGGTTGGAGTTCGTCATCAGGAAACGTGGTATACTTCTCGTAACCACCATACGCGTGCAAGAAAGCTTCTTTCACAGAGACGGAACGATTTGACCAAAGAGGATCGTGTATCGGCGAACTAATATCCTTTGGAGGGACTATAGGCCGATGCGGCCAAGCTATTCCAGGCCAGAAGAAATAGGCGATGGCGAAGATGCCTGCGGCACTGAGGAGGAGGCTGCTTCTTCGACGAGTTGTGCAGCACCTGCTAAAAGGTTTAGTTTGACTATGGACGTTTGGCATCCATGCAACAGAGTGGGTCGGGAGCATCTCTAGTCGCTCATCGAGCTCGTCGTCACTTGATTCCATGACCGAGAAGGGTGAAAGGGTATGCGGATAAGAACAAGGAAGGTAATAATATAAGTAAATGAGTTGTCCGAGCAACCCGTCCAGAAACTTGTGTTTTCCAAAGGAAGGATGAGAGGGAGAAGAACGTCCGAGATTTGCGTGTTGTAGTACCCGTCTGAGTCGATATCACTGCCATTGGATGATTCGCTCCCGGGGTCTTAGCGAGCGACTAGCGATACAATTAACGTTGACATGCCAAGCGGGCCTAAAGTGGGAACTTCTGAGCGGAACTAGTCACGCAGACCGGATTTGGTCATCCTGAACAACAACAGTCCCGAAACGGAGCCTGGAATCTGAAAGATGAATGGCTGGACAGTTGTCTTGTGTTTTAAGAGCCACCATGTAGAGTTGTTGTCAATAATAAGGACCCAGATTATGAGTTGCTTGGCAAAAACGTGGGTATGGGTCCAGCGTGAGAGCGGATTTGTCAATGTGGACAAGCGGGACTGGCTTATTATGTATGTGTGATTGAGCCGGGAAAACGTGTTTTCCAGAGTTTTCCACAGGCAGTGACGAGAAGGCGACAATTTGCCGGGGTCAGGGACAGAAGTTGAAACCCCGTACGGATCTGTCGCTGAGGCCGCTGAGGAGCCGCTGAGTCCTTGTGGGCGGAGTTTGAAAATTGTAGCTTCTATTACCTCGCAATGACGTTGTATACTATTCCGAGAACAATAGCTCAATATCCATGTCAACCCTAAATAACAGAATTTAACCTGAATTGGGACCTACATGTATACACAATGCACAATGTCGGCATAACGACCTAGCCGGTGCCCCTCGTCCCTCGTGCTTACCTGTGCTGGTTCAATTAAGTAGTATCGCATACCGCGTTGTGTCTACCCTTCCTTCTTCTATTATATTCATTTTCTGCATAGTCCAGGACGCCGAGGGCGCCTTCCTCTATTCTGACCTCATTCTTTGCCAAAGATGCTGGGTCTGGTACCCATCTTCTTTTTTTTCTTATCCTTATGTTGGCTGGCCAGCGCAGATACAAACTTTACTGTCTTTGACAATCAAATAATATGGCCATCCTCCGCACCTTTATGGACGCCCACCCCTACTACATGCAGCTCAGAAGGTCAAGCCCACTTTGCCTACCAGGCTAACATGTCTATGTCTTATGAATTCAGCGGCAAGTCCGCCTCATTTAACTATGTACCTATCGAAGACTGACGCTGTAGTGTGCCCATTAGGTACAGCTATATATTTAAGCATTCTCCGGTCCAATGTTACAGGCGTATATACCATCTTCGTCAGTTCCTTCGCCGAATAAATTAGGAATATAATGCTTATTGATAGTCTCTCAAAGGTTGATAATGCCAGTACCATCTACCAGATTGACGGTTTCCACGCTACCACAATTTGTGATGTCCAGTTAGGAGTGACAGGGCTGTCTTTCGGACCCCACACGGTGACCGTGACATTGGTTGGGCAATCACCTCAAGCTCAGAACGCGTCACCCAACCCGTATCTGGAGCTTGATGCGTTCATTGTCAGTATTTCCACTCGATATTTTTCTGCACATCACAATAATTGACCATGTTTTAAATAAAAGTATACGACCCCGGGCGACTCGTCGACATCGACATCAGTCAGTCCAACCACAAGCAGTCCTGCCACGGACAGTCCTTCCACGGACAGTTCTGCCACAGTCAGTCCAACCTCCACAGCAATACCCGTACTCGCCGATGCATCCAAATCAACCTTGAAAGCTTCTTCCATCGCCGGAATCGTGATTGCCTTCCTCGCATCCCTTGTCGTCATGGCTGCTTTCTTCATTTTCCTCCACCGACGCAACAAGCACCGTTCGGTGATGCACCGGAAAACTCTCATCGACGACGATTCTGTCCTTGCAAGTCACATATCTCAGTTCCCTCCACCGAGATCCGACCCCACACACCAGCCGAACATATTTCCCGATGTCTCTCTAATGTCACTCACAGATATGACAGATGCGGAGAGCCAGACCTCTCCACATCCGCAGTGGGGGACGTCTGGTTCCATGGCAAGGACTGATGGCGTACTTGAAGAGGCGCCACCAGTGTATGAAGCTCCCGGAGGGAAAAGCGGCTTGCACGGACGCTGATGTATTGCAATTGTATAGGACTCAGATGCACGCATGACACATATTTACCTCATTCATTGGACCATACCTAGCAATATTAATGCCTTTTCTT
>KN833001.1:228412-247865 GCA_000827315.1 Piloderma croceum F 1598 | reverse complement strand
CCTCAATGGAGCCTCGAATCCGGAGGCATTGGGAATTGCCACCATAACGCAGGGTGATCTCAAATACAGATGCGGGGGAAATGTAATTATATATAAGTCCTGAGCCAGATTCGGATGAGCCAAGGCTTGGACGAAGATTATTGTGATGCAGAGTGCGAATAATTCCATGGAAGGAGGCACAGTGTAGAGTTTCTTTATCGACGAGACTTCTAGATCATTTGATAGATTGTCAATGGCTCGCGTAAGGGCATCGGCAAGCCATTACATTCTAAAACTCTAACTTTTGAAGAGCCGTCTGGAGCATATCTGTAAATGACGAATAAAAACCAATGAGCAAAATGACTTTGACACGAGGACCGAGAGAGAGAGTATACAGTAACGTACTACCCTCAGTCGTCCGCTGTAAAATCTCGCACGCCGGAATTTCGTTGGGCTGTTGGACATGGTTTCTATAACGCTGAAGTAGCGGTTCGACTCCAAGGTCCAGTGTCATGGTGTGATCAAATTGAAGAACTGCCAGCGCCAACTCGACTGTCGTAAGGCCATGTAATATTTCATGCTACAGATCATCAGAGCGATACATGCAATATCAATAAAGACATACAAAGTAAATAGAAGGGATAGAAAATCCAGCAAGGTAGAATCACCGTCGACTTCTTCCTTTCCCTTTTGCGGCGCTCCTGGTACGTCCTGGGGTAGCGTTGACATCCACGCTTTCCATCCCAATGCCCCGACTCCAAGGTCCGTGAGTGATAGTCCCAGCGCTAGTCGTATTCGCCGTCCCTACACTCCCATTGCGATTACTCCTACTATTCGGGGTAGCTGAAGCACTGGGCGTATTACTAGGTCCCGATGGTCCCAAGGTCATCATACTCCGCATGAGCGAGTCGATGTCGTTGGTGGATGGTTGGTGGTCAAGGGATAATGCGGCTTCTGAGGGGCCGCCGCGCGTGAGGAGGGTTTGTTCGAATATCT
Source organism: Piloderma croceum F 1598 (assembly GCA_000827315.1). Taxonomy (NCBI): domain Eukaryota; kingdom Fungi; phylum Basidiomycota; class Agaricomycetes; order Atheliales; family Atheliaceae; genus Piloderma; species Piloderma croceum. The sequence continues at coordinate 246,890 of KN833001.1, read as the reverse complement.
CGTTTTGTTCGAGGAGGTGGATTTGGTAGCGTAGGGAACTGACGATTCGTTCGTGGATGTCTGTGTTTGGGGGATGTGTTAGTGAAGGGGAGTGACGCAAGGAAGGAAGGAAAGACGTTACATTTATCTTCTGCGGGTGTTCTCTGGCTCTCGCCAATATTGAACAGCGGTTCCCTGCCCCACCCTTCCCTCTCTCTATCCCTCACGGCCCTCATCCCATTCCAGCCCTCATACCCATCCTCGTCTCCCTCGCCCTCCCCCTCGCCCAAATCGCCATTCCACTCCCTCGCAAACTCGCGTCCCAACCTGAGTTTGTCCTCCCATTTCTTCTCGAATGTCGCCTGGGAGAGCTCTGCTTCTGTATCGGAGAAGGAAGTCGCATCGGGGGCGTAGGTGGTGCCCAGGGATGAAGCGGGGGAGGGGGCACGCAAGACGGGGGGTGCATAGGCGGGGGAATGGACGTGTGGGTGTGGCATTATTTTGATTAGAATTAAGGGATGATATTGTATATATAATATTGCCTCGAGGCGGCTACACCGGCGCTGGCCTGGCAAACGAGAGTCAACGGCGCGTCAATAAAACCACACGCGTTTCGTTGATTCTTCCCTTAATTGGCGCGACTTGTCATCTCCTTTCGTCCATTTGTCCAATCTGAGAGCAGGTTAAATCTAGGAAAAATCGGGATGTTACCTAGTAGTGTAGAGGTATTTATTCCGCGCGATAGGGAATATATTGTGCAGAAGTAACGAGGAGAAGAAATGTAGGAAGAGTCGAGATCAGCCACATGGCGCTTAGTCACCGAGCGGAGCTATATAGTTCCACTTCTTTTTCTCATTCACCCAAACCCACCCCTCTCCCTCCACCACCATCTCCTCCCTCCTCGCCATCAACACACACGACGTTCCCCGATGGCATACGTTTTCAAACGAGGTGAGCTCCAGCGTCTTCCACCGTTGCCCCTTTTCAATTATGACTAACACGCGTTTTGTTTCGCAGATGGGTACGTTCCGCGCGAAGACGCGTTGGTAGGTTGCTAATTAACGTGTTTCTGGGCACTCTAGACGCAAGGAACGCGTGCAGTTTGATAAGGTGCGCGTTTTATGGCAGGCGGCGAGTCGGCGAGGAGCTTATCGTGTCGCTCGTAGATCACCGCAAGAATAAATAAACTTTGTTATGGTCTTGATCTGGACTACGTAGACCCTATTGAGTACGCGTTTCTTTGTTAGATAGGTTTGCTGTTGCTGATGGCGTGTTGCAGGGTTACGCAGAAGGTCATTGCTGGTGTATACCAAGGCGTCACGACCGTCGAGCTCGATGTACGCGTTGCATCGTTTCTGTGTCTCCTTTCCCTCTAATATTTCGCCACAGAACCTCGCCTCAGAGACCGCCGCATACCTTACCACCAAACACCCGGACTACGCCGTGCTCGCCGCACGTATCGCCATCTCCAACCTACACAAAGAGACGACGAAGAACTTCTCGCAACTTATCAAAGATTTGCACAACTATGGTCCGTGTTGTCGTTTTTCTTGTCTTGTCTGCGGGGCTGATCCGTGAGCCTGGTTGCAGTGAACCCGAAGAATGGCAAGGCGGCGGGTATGATCTCGAAAGAGACGTACGACATCGTCCAGGCTAATGCTGCCGTTCTCGACTCCGCCATCATCTACGATCGTGACTTCCACTACAACTAGTGAGTTTCTCCTTCATTGTTCCTTCTTAGTACTAACTTCATTTCTAGCTTCGGATTCAAAACCCTCGAGCGATCCTACCTGCTCCGGATCAATGGCCGCGTCGCCGAACGTCCCCAGCACATGATAATGCGCGTCGCGGTCGGCATCCATGGCTCCGACATCGAGCGCGTGCTCGAGACCTACAACCTCATGTCCGAACGTTATTTCACACACGCGTCCCCCACGTTATTCAATGCCGGGACTCCACACCCGCAGATGTCGAGCTGCTTCTTGGTATGCATGAAGGACGATAGTATTGAGGGGATCTACGATACGTTGAAGAACTGTGCTATGATTAGTAAGACTGCGGGAGGGATTGGGTTGAATATTCATTGCATTCGCGCTACTGGGTATGTGTTTTTCTTTGAAGGATTTGGTTTCTTGATGCTGACTGTTGTTGTTGGCAGCTCATATATTGCTGGCACGAATGGCTATTCGAACGGTATTGTACCTATGCTCCGTGCCTACGACGCGACTGCTCGCTACGTCGACCAGGGAGGGAACAAACGTCCAGGAGCTTTCGCCATCTACCTCGAGCCGTGGCACGACGACATTTTCGACTTTATCGACCTGAGGAAGAACCACGGCAAAGAGGAAGCCCGTGCTAGGGACCTTTTCTATGCGTTGTGGATTCCTGACTTGTTGTACGTAGCCGCGTCGTGTCCGGTAATTATTCTGTCGCTGATGGGTGTCGGATGTTTATCATAGCATGAAGCGTGTCGAGGCTAACGCTGACTGGTCGCTGTTCTGCCCGAACGAGGCGCCTGGGATGGCTGATGTGCATAGTGCAGAGTTCGAGGCTTTGTATGAGAAGTATGAGAAGGAGGGGAGGCAGAGGAGGACGATTCCAGCTCAGAAGCTCTGGTATGCTATCCTCGAGGCGCAGATTGAGACTGGGGGCCCCTTCATGGTTTACAAAGATGCTGCGAACGGTAGGGGTTTTTTTAAAATCTTTAAACATTTTTTGGACGCGACGCTAATGATCATTTGACAGCTAAATCTAACCAGCAGAATGTCGGCACCATCAAATCGTCCAACCTCTGCACCGAAATTATCGAGTACTCTTCCCCCGACGAAACAGCTGTATGTAATCTCGCCTCGCTCGCTCTGCCAACCTACATCAAAGACGGCAAATACGATTTCAACAAACTCCACGCCGTCACCAAGCACGTCGCCTTTAACCTTAATCGTATCATAGATGTAAACTACTACCCCATCCCTGAAGCCCGTCGATCTAACTTCCGTCATCGTCCCATCGGCGTCGGCGTTCAAGGGCTCGCCGATACATTCATGGCGCTGCACATGCCATTCGACTCTCCAGAAGCCAAGGAACTAAACATCCAGATCTTCGAGACGATATACCACGGTGCCCTGGAGGCATCTTGCGAGATCGCAGCGCAGGATGGGCCGTACGAGACCTGGGTGGGTAGTCCGGCTGAGCAAGGACAGCTACAGTATGATTTGTGGGGTGTCACGCCTACGGACTTGTGGGATTGGAGTGGACTGAAGCAGAAGATCGCACAGCACGGATTGAGAAACTCGTTGCTTGTTGCTCCTATGCCTACGGCGTCAACGAGTCAGATGTTGGGCTTCAATGAATGTTTCGAACCTTATACCAGGTGCGTAGTTAGCTTTCTGAAACAGTAATTTGTTCAAGCTGACATTGATATACCTACAGCAACATCTACACGCGTCGTGTCCTCGCCGGGGAGTTCCAAGTCGTCTGCCCCTGGCTTCTCCGCGAACTCGTCGACCTCGGTCTCTGGAATGACCAAATGAAGAATATGATTATCGCGCACAACGGCTCCGTTCAAAACATTCCGGCGATCCCTGACAACGTCAAGGCCATCTATAAAACCGTCTGGGAGATTTCCCAAAAGAAAGTACTTGATCTCGCTGCCGATCGAGGTGCTTACATCTGCCAATCGCAATCCCTCAATGTCCACCTCCAGGCGCCGACGCTCGGTCAACTAACAAGTATGCATTTCTACGGGTGGAAGAAGGGTCTGAAGACGGGGATGTATTATCTCAGGACGAGGCCCGCTGCGCAGGCTATTCAGTTCACGGTCGACCAGAGCGTTCTCAAGGATGCGAAGACGGCGAATACGAAGGCTGCTTCTGCCGTCGTCGAGAAGAAGAACAGAGCAAGTAGGGGTGGAGTTACTAGTCCTTTCCCTTCGCCATCGCCTTCCCCTGTTCGAATTCCTGCCCGAGCCGGTGCCCCCGTTGCTATTAAGCAGGAACCCATCACTCCTTCGCTCACACCGCCGCCTACCAGCAGCGGTCTCGTCTTTCCTCCACCCAGCGCCGCCTCGCTCGAGCAAGCCACGTCTTCATTGTCCCTCGATGACAAGACCAAGTCGGCCGCGGAGATTGATCCAGAGTTCGCTGCTGCGCTGCAAAGGCAGAGAGATCGTGAGCTGGAGGAGGCACAGATGCTTTGCTCGATCGAGAATAAGGAGGCGTGTCTGATGTGCTCTGGTTGAACCTCGTCGCTGTATCGCTGGAGATTCGGATTTTGGATTCTTTTATTTAGAGTTTGCATCGTCGTCATGTCTCTCACTCTCCTTTTTGTGTGTGTTTCGTATTATATCCTCGATTGTCGCTGTCCGGCTTGTCACTTTGTCTCTCGTATCATCATGCCTTGTACGAACACTTGTTTTACATCTATTACATCGAAAAATGCATTTTACTGTCGAACGCTGATCACGTGTAGAGTAAGTATTGAGCGCTTTTGGCAAAGTTGACACAGATGTGAGCCTGAAATGGAAGTTCGCTTGTTTGGGAACGGGCGCTTACGACGAAAACTCATGGCCTTGTACTTTGCGTTGTTATATATGACTTCCGTTCATTCGTGGCTTCTCCACCTTGAGCCGAGGTTCAATAATCCGGGACTTGACGCTTGCGACCACTCTCGACTGTTTATAGTACAATCAACCTCAACGTGATTTTTGTCTAACATGGTCATTTCGACATGGTTTTTCAAATCAAAGAGAATGGCGCAACCCTCCGAGGAATCTTCTCTCGATGAAATCCTCGTCCAGTCGAAAACTTGCTCATCCCATCTGGATATGGATCCATTTGATGTGTACCAGCGGGACGCCAGGTCGGGATTGGTCGGGATTGGAGGGGTTTGCGCGTCCATCCTATTCAGCATTCTCTGTTTATCACTAGGTGTTTATCTCGCTTTTCATAGAGGTAGAATTGATGATGTCGTCCTCCCCCCTTCCTGGCGTAATTCGACATTGAATGCAGATTCCGCTGCGTACACAGGTTTTATTGCTACCCTGCATACAACAAGCTCTGTCCGGACTGAGATTCTCAGCTTGTCCTTGAATCTTGCTGTCACGGCTTGCACAGAATCAATCGGATTCATACATTCCATAGCCCTCAAATCCGCACTTGCAGCCGAATCCCGCCTGTATTCCAACACCAACCTGCGTTTACTCACAGCTGCGCGGGGAAATCCATGGACTAACCCAAACGGCACGCTGTTCAATGCGATTATGGCAGTACTGCTCATCGTATCATATGTGTCCAGCACGCTCGTCTTCATTCCCTTTCAATCTGAAGTCGTCGAAGATTCACTGGAAGAGTGGTGGTTTACCTGCATATTCGCTCCACCGGTGCTCATATTGGGCATGGTGATTATGCTTCAGGCCATTATCGCGATGGCGGGACTATATCACACGAGGGTGCTAACGTGGAGCTCCTCGCCCTTGGATACAGCAGCTGCGCTCCTGCATCATGGCAAACTTACCCGCGTTCACGGTCGATGCATGCACAACGTTGTTGATTCCCCTCTTTACCATGGACCACAGCTACCCTCGACACAGCAGCCATCGGCTTGGGCAGCCCACCCCAGTATCAAAAAGATTATCGTTGTCTTATGGTGTTTGGTACTTGGCTGTGCGGTATGGTGCGGCATTGTGGAAATTGTATGGACAAAACAGTATAGCAAAACCCTTGGTCCTATGGTCAATTCGTGGTCCATATTTCCAAATGGTAACACAAAGGCGCTTGCATGGATATACTTTGTTGATCCAGATCATGGTTACCCAATATCCGCCTGGGTTGTTGTTTTCATCGTTTTCACTCTTATGCAAGGGGGAATGACGCTCGGGTTGCATTGTTCGGAGGTCATTGCAAATGTCGTTCGTGATGAGGTCATATGGCGTAGGGCTGCCTCAGAGACAGGGACAACCCCGACAACAAACCCAATCCTAGCAGAATTTATGAATTGGCCGAGTGTATGTCTGCTGATCGCAAAGCCAGTTCTACGTGAGTAGTATATCTACCAATCCATCAGAGGGACTAATTGTGATCTTTCCGCTGTGGACTCAAGATTGGATGTTTGGTCTCTCGTTGAGTGCCGAAGGATTTTCCCAACCCATTGCAAAATCATCATTGGTTCAGATAGAATGGCATATGCGGAACATTCAGGTCAGCACTCTTACTCAGAACCCATTCGCTCCATATTCACACACTCCCGTCCCTCCAGATCATATATCTTACATTGGCCTTATTCGTTTTTGCTCTGGTCTGTACGTTTATTACAAGACGCCGTCCACGGGGACCTCAGCCGGCTGCCTATGGGCATCTTCAAACACTCGCAAATCTTGTGGATGAGTGGTCGCCAACGATGTGGTGGGGGCATAAAGCAGATGGTGAAGTGATATATCATGCCGGTGAGTCATTTCCGAGTTTCATTTATTGATATTGCGATCTCATGGGCGAATTTGTAGGCACTAGCAATTTTCCACTACCACCCATTAGAATGGGCAACTGGTACGCGGGGAGCTTGTGTCATCCCAAGTCCAGTTGAAAAAATACATCCCTTCATGATTCGGGCAACCCATGATTGTATATTTTGCCATGTCTTTCAGGATGGAGACACGATTTGGGGATGCCACTGAACTACCGTTGGAGATGGAACAGTGTAGGAATGCAAATCGTGTTTATGAAATAGTCATAGCACTATGAACGCAGTTGAACTGTGAAGAAGGTACAACTGGAAGTGTGCATTGCAAGAGACCAATGAACATGGTTTGTACAATATATTCATCTGCCTAGACATTAACCTTTGAAGATAGACTCTTCATTGTTTCGACATGTATTTGTAGCTACAGGTGTTTCTCAAATGTTTAGTCTTATTTTGACTCGGTTCCAACCTACCAATTCCACAAATTACAACAACCTAGAGATCCATGGTTTGCTTATTTAATCTGCTGATCACGACATGTTGTTCAACATGTATTGTCTGTGTTAATGTACTGGCCACCAACAGATGTCAGGGCTGACATAATTGCAGTTGCATCATTTTCATTATGTAGGGAAAGATATTGATGGGACAGATGCTACAGATGCTTGGGTGACTGACAAACACATGATATTAAAGTTAGTGGAAGTCAATTGTGCCGGGTGCCACCTTGAATGATCAGAACAGGTAGCCAATGAAAATTGATTGCAAAGCACAGAGTATCTGATAGCTGGATGTGGGGTAAATCCTCGTGGTATGACTCAGTAATTGGAGCTCAAACCACAGGAATCATTACCGACAATTTTATCATTCCATCAAGTTTCCACCTGTCAATTCCTCAATGTTCAACACACAGTCACTGGAGCTAACCAGGCACCAGAAGCTTAAATCAATTCCAATCACTAGAATACAACACAACGCCAACAAACACTCAAATTGCCATGTGAAGATTGTTAAAGGAGAAACACTACTGACAGTGCAAATTTAGTAACCCCACCAAATCATGCCAAAGGAGGGCCATTACTCAATAGATACACCTACACTTATATCTGCAAGTACAATGTTTATGGCTTTGAACAAGCTGTTTGATGCATGTTTGGCCTCAGAATCATCAATGAAAGTTGTAATAACATGTGATCAGACGTGCAAGAATGTTTGTATACATAGAAACACACCTTCCAGCTGTCCTCCCACATCTTGTGATACTGTCAATTCAAAACTTCAGAGTCAAACGAGTGTGCAATGATACACTAGTCTGCCAACAGTAAAGTTGGATGGACCGTGTCATAGTCCTTGAGTAAGGAATGAGCCAACATTAAGGTTGATGAAGGGTGAGTCTGACGCTGCGGTGTTGCAATGCCACCATCAACATTGATGACTTCTATGGGTTAGTATGAACCATATCATAGATGACTTGGCTGCATAGGTAGAAGTACATGAACATATTTTACTGGAAAAAACTGTTAGTTCACACATCATCATCTGGAAGGAATAATTTTACAAACCGTCAATGAAAGCTTTAGCTTGAAGGAAGTTGCATCTGCCATAAGAAATCACATCAGGCATTCAATGGCTACCCACTGGTGCCCAATCTGTAGAAACCTGAAAGTGATCATATATGATAGATGGGGAAAAGAAAATGATTAAGGTACAAGTTGCATACCGAGGAACAAAAACCACCGGAGGGTTCCAGAGGATGAGACCATCCTTCAGCCTGTCAGCAGATGACATAATGCATTATACGCTGCTCAGCCGGGCATACAGTGCATTCTGGCGATCATGAGCTACTGAAGGCAGTGCGATTTACTGGATCTGAAAATGGTGTAGATACTAATGCTCAGAATGCAGAGAGAAACCAAGGCCCAAGATATGAAGGCCAATGGAGAAAGTCAGGATGGCAAGAGGCACAGGAGCATCAAATATCAGACCACTGAATAATACAATGTGCATAGGCACCAAATTCAATTTGTATTGAATGATGTCTATGAGTCGAAACACAGGCCAGTGCCAATGTTTAAAGCAGTGGTGAGATCATCATATGCTATGGGTTGCATCCGCAGTTACATGTTTAAAAATAAAATGGATCAGATGAATTTCTCACCGTAATGGGGAGGTTAGTGTAAAATACACATAAGACAACATTGAACACATGGCAGCGGCATATTTTGTGTAGTTGCCAATGAGGTATGGAGCAGTCCACTTAGACACCGCCACATTTGTATACCCAAAATAAGTACCTCAAATCAAGCCAAATTTCTTATCCCTCTTACAAAAAGCTTCTAATTGATGATACAAAGACTTTCGTAAGACAGATTTTTGATAGCTGTAAAATTGAGTAAGTTATTTATTTTGGGCACTCTGAGATTGGCCGTTCCCGCACCACATCATCTAGGCGCCCAGAGATAAGCCTAATCGGGCCTATCTAATCAAATGCCCTTGCCACCATCTCACCAATACGCCAATGAGACTCAGATCTGGTGGCATAGGAGACATGGAAGGGGTACTGGGGATAGAGAGGCCTGGGAATAAGTTGTCTTCAAGGGCTATCAGTAGTGTTGAGAGCCAGGTGGAATGTCTGGAGCCTGAAGAGGCTCTTGAGCTCCTTGCAAGAGCTGCCTTGGCGAATAGCTGCTTTTTTGCTTTAAAGTTACAACCCATGTTGAGTGGATAATGTAGATCTATTGTTATATTGATAATATATGGATTTTAATGGCTATAACTACGGAAAATCTGATTTGTGGCACCTCAAGGCAGTCATGACCTCAGATTGGCCGCAGCACAGCCACAACACAGCCACTATCCATAAGTAGCGGTGACTAAGTGGACTGCTCCATAGAAATGTAAATGGGTGTATAAGCAGGGCACAAAATAGTGCATGCCAATCCAAGGGAAAGCTCAATCTCGCATAATCATCAATGTGAGAAAAGGGGAAATGGTCTGTTCATATCCAGCTGGAGACCGCTCCTGGAGAGCAACAGTGGCTCCCATAACTATAAAAGATGAAATAGCCATAAGCAAACATTAACACCCAATGAAGAGCTACATAGCATGCACATACGACATCGGGGTCATGGATACTAGACCCTGAGACATGCTTGCTCAAGCAATATTGAGCTCATCTAACTACACCACAGTCAAACTGAATAATGTATTGATGAGATGATCTTGGACAGAATGTTCAGCATGTGTGGCAGGTCAGACAAGACCCAAGTTAGATGAGAGTGCATGGGATGGTGAAGAAAAGCAGACATGTCTGTTAGGTGCTGGTACTTGATGGTTGTCAATAGGATGTGCTGAGTGTATTATAGACCAACAAGAGATCAGAATGATTTGCAACAGGCCCGATTCCATGTTCCTGACTACAGGGATGGACTAGTCTTCGTTGATCCAAACTATGGCAGATGGTCTGATACCTCAACCAACACTGCCATTGAGCACCAAGGACATAAGACTTTGAAATGAGAAAGAGAATGGCATGGCACAGGCTAAAGATCTGCCACAAGGATGCTGTAGAAACTGTGCAGATGAGAGATGGAGCCCAAACAATATTTAGGCTAGATGGGAGTTTGGGGAGAAACCCTGGGTCCATATGAACAACACTGACCCAAAGTCAATAAGGAAGCTGGAAAGTGTCTGTGTCCATGTGTTCGTATGAATGAGGATCGTATCCACAGCGCAGAGCAAACACGGCCTCCCCTTGACTAAATCGGCCTCAACATTTACAGCCACCGCTTCATCTTGAATCCAATGGATCTCATCTTTATGGACATGATCAATATTGATACTGCAGCCATATAATGATCTACAAAAAAGCTACAAAAAAAAAAAGTATACCATAGATGGGAGTTGTGGGAAGAGCAATTGTTGTATTATGGTCAAAGACAAAGGAAGTAAAATGTTCCACATGTCCATGCAAGGATGTTTCACATCGCTTACGGTGTGATCTGGGGAGGTGAAAATGGCAACATAGCCTCCCATTCCTCCATGCCCCAAAGATGACATGGTTTGGGAATGCTGATATCCAGACCAAGGAAGTTGACAGTCCAACCCCAGAAAAAGAGGTGATTTGTACATGACCACTCAGAGGGACAGTATCTCTCATGTGAATCGCACCTAGAGTAACTGGTTAACCGCAAGCAAGAAACAATATCCACTGAAGAGTAGTGGCCACATAGCATGCCATACAAACAACATTGATGGCACTGCTCACGACCGTTTCATCCAACAACAAGGAAGCTGCACACAATTGGACTGACAGGTGTGTCGATGAGATGGCCCTTAGATCTAAAGTTTCAGTATATGCGTAGCAAGTGATGCATCCCAGATAGATGAGAGTAAATGACATGGTCAAGTAGAGCAGACCCCAGGTCCAACCAGAGATGGTTCTCGATAGGATGCATGATGCAATGATTTCACCAGCAACTGCACAAGCATGCAAGGTGTGTGTGTGTGTGTGTGAGGGGCAGGGTGGGGGTGGCAAGGAGTTCTTGTTTATAAGGGACTCAGAGGGTGGCAGAAATGGGATGCAGCACAATCAAACAGAAGAAGCATACACAGACGTCCCAAACCAACAATCCTGCAAACCTCGAATTTAGTCTCCTGTAGGCAGCTGTAATAGCAGAGAAGATAATTGTTCTCACTATACGTCTGCTATTAGATGCGCCCTTGAAACCGTACCTTGACATTTCATTCAACCGCACGTGGAAATCGCATGGAAACTGCGTGGCCAGTGATCACATGCTCCCATCAAATAATGTTGATTTCGTTCTGCTACCCTCCTGGAGCATATTAGGACCCACGAATACTACAATACCACATATATCAAATTTATTAACACTTCAAATTTTATAGCTTTCTATGTAGGGGACTACAGTGACCTCATTTGCCTGTATTGGGTACTGATAAGCCTGCCTCTGTGAGTAGGTTCTCCCGAGACATGTATTTAACACAGAGACTATCAGGAGGGCGATTTATATGTTTTCTACTCCGTACATTAAAATTACCGGCCATCTGTCAGCCATCTGCTTGACAACTCAACTAGATAATTTGTCACAAAGTCTGATAGTTGTAGCAGTAAATGCTATGGGCATCTCTCCTAATCTGCTTCTTCCACCTCTTAGATAGCATATTCTGCATATTCTGCATATATGAGCTATGGACTATGATATGTTTTAAACTGAGGGCCTGCCTAAGGGTTGCATAATATAAATACACATCTAAGGCTGGATACTGAGTTTCCCCCTTCCAAATCACAAGTTCTTCCTATGTATATGGCTGACAGGTAAATTAGTATGTTTGGGTACATCTTTTTGTTTGTTCCGACCTGACAAACGCCATACAAAGACGCGAGCGCGAAAATGAACCACACGTGATACGACTGCTGCCGAACTCCCGAGGTACGGTGTCAATGGCGCCACTTAAAACAGACTACCTCGAATTCCTCCAGCTGTAAGCCCGAGACAACTCTCTGCATGTTTGCTTATCATAAAACAGACTAGAGAAGTAATAGCGTGCAGAATTCAGAAGATACACAAATTGATGGATTGAACCGGGCCGGTTTGGGTTGGAAGTTATTACATAAGCGGCATCAATCGCAGCTATGTACTTGTTGTAAGTTACTGTCGGTCATACAAGAGGCCATGCCAAAAGTCTCCCAGGCGTTGGCCGGGCGCGCGGTTTCGCTGGCAGTTGGTTTACGAGATAACCCTTGATTCAGTCCTCGGGCAGATGCCGTGGGTTTGAAGGCTGATTAGGCATGAAACGTTCGGCCATGGTTTGTCAACAGCTCGGTCCACTCCAATTTTCATACCCAGCTGACAGACAGGATGATCAAGCAGCATCACTCAAGACATAGGGATGTGATGGCGGACTAATTTGTGGACAATTGCATTGCGTAGGTGAGTTTTAAACGGACAGAATATGGCGAGGTTGCAACCTCTGCGTGGCACCTAGGCGTGCACGAAAATAGGTCAGGCTTACGACTGCTTGGAAAGTGAACAAGACTCATCATAATTGCACAGGCTCATAGCTTCATCATCATGCTCGCTTTCTTTGCCTGTATTGCACTCCTCAGCGCTTCTACGTGCGTGAATGGTCTCGCCTTCTCACATACCCATACTTGCGCAACGCACCCCTCACGGGACATTCATCAATTTCCCAATAAAACATGGGTCGAAAATTTGGCTATCCGTCAGAATGGCCAGATCCTTGTGACAGTTCTCAGCGCTCCTGAGCTCTACCAGGTGGACCCTTTTCATACCGATAGCCCCCCGACTTTGATCCACCGCATCCCCGGGGTGATGGGCCTCCTCGGGATAGTAGAGCTGCAGCATGATGTGTTCTATGTCATCGCGGGTAACTGGTCGGTTGTCACTCTGTCAACGACCAATGGGAGCTACTCGGTGTGGAAGGTTGAATTTGGCTCTGGCAAAGTGCTCGATGGAGCAATTGATCCCCCTGCCATCGTTTCGAAGGTCGTGGATATTCCTGAAGGAGTGTTCCTGAATGGCATGGCAGTGCTTAACGAGTCGAGGGGTTTGGTCGTTATTGGAGATGCGGGGGCGGGGCAGGTGTTTACACTGGACGTGGAGACTGGGAAATATTCCAAGACAATCGACGATCCAACCATGAAACCCACTCCCGCTCTTCAGCTGGGGATCAATGGTTTGAAGATCCGGGATGGATTTCTCTATTACACCTCGAGCGCGCAAGCGGTGTTCAACCGCATACCGATCAACGGCGCTGATGGGTCTCCGGCAGGGCCTGTGGAGGCCGTAGCGAGGTTCATTTTGGGAGATGATTTTTCGTTTGACCCCGCTGGAAATGCCTATATCTCCCAGGATCCGCTGAATACGGTATCGAAGGTTACCTGGGGCGGAATGGTGTCGATTGTGGCCGGAAGCCTGGATTTGACTCAGGTTGCTGGCGCCACAGCGACCGGGTTCGGGAGGACGCCTAATGACCGCTCCGTATTGTATGTCACCACTTCGGGAGGGTATTTAGGTCCAGTTATAATGCAGGGTGGAAAGGTGGTCGCGATTTACACTTGAAACGACGAGTTTTTTTGTTTCTTTTCCCCCCTTGTCTTTTGATTTTGAACAACCGTACATCTCTTAGAAATCTTTACCACTCGCCACCAATACAAGAGCCGTCCCTCTAAGTTGGATTACACTAGCCCATTACAGATAGCTTTTTTCAGTCCCTGACACCTGTGCGCTCCCCCACGTAATAAATCATCTTCGTTGCTAAAGCACAAATTATCACCCATACAGTCGTGGACAGCCAAAGCTAACTTGATGGCACCAAATTCCAACACAGTTGACAGTAGTCGTCTCCGTAAGCTTAAGGGACAACGATATCAACATCGCGGCTGTTGTACCTGTTGCTTACCTGTTGCTGATTAGAACTTTGGCAGGTTGTAACAACTTCAACGCACCGACGAATCTTCATGCTTGCTTGCCTGTCAGGCTGTAATATATTAATATATCTCGGAAATCCTCCGAGTCGCCATCATCTGCAACGAACTCGCCCCGAATGACGTCCTCAGTGAGCTGGACAGCGTGGAAAACCAAGATCTTGCATTGTTCTGATAGACACCAGAATATCCTTCGACCTAAATATGAATGGTCAGATATTAGTAAGGCGGCCAATTGATCCGATGGGGAACAAGACCCACATATATACGGACCTTATCCTTCAGCTCGTGGAAGACAAACTGTCCCAATTTGGCATTTTTGTATACGGTGAGTCCAAAGGGATTCACGACCTGTAGCATTCCCCCTGAACAATAAACACCTCAACCATATTGCCTGATATACTAGCAAACTTGAAGTTTATTCACCTATGGCACCCTTGTATCCCGCATCCATGACTCCAGCACTCACCAGAGCACCTGAGCGGAACAGAGAGCTACGCACGAACAACTGGCCCATTGCGTCTAACGGCGTGTCCACTGTTTCATTGAACTCAACAAGGTATGCACCGGGTGCTAAATGTATACTATCCTCGCTTTGGTTCTGCGAAGATGAATGTCCATTTGCGATATGCAGTTTCTGAAACGGTATTTCAGCAGTTGCCGAAGTCTTTCTGTGGGCGTTGTCAAAGTCGACGACACCTGCAGATTTCGACCGAAGGACTCGCTTCAACGACAGGTCAATGGCCGCACGGCTGCATCTGATGTTTAGATGAACGAATTGCACAGACAATTTGGCGAGACAATACGGCCTGACCAGGAATAATCATGATAGTAGGGTTGAATGGTGTCGTGCACTCGCTTTCGTGTGTGGTTGTGAGTGATTATGCTTGTCCTGCAGTGACATGATGCAGATGCTTTGCTCGATCCAGAATAAGGAGGCGTGTTCTGGTTGAGCCTCGTGATTTTTTGAGGGTCTGGACAAAATGACGCAAATACCCTTTTCAAACCCCAAATATGCCAGAATCTGGCAGAATCCGCCAGATTCACCCACATTTGCAAACGGCCAAAGCTCTTTTTTTTTTTTGGAGGAAATGGGTTTTGTTTGAGGGTCCATACTAGGGACAAAATGAATTTGGATTCTTTTAGAGTTTGCATCGTCGTCATCACTGTGTCTCTCACTCTCCTTTTTGTGTGTGTTTCGTATTATATCCTCGTCACCCTTGTCTCTCGTATCATTGTAATACAAACACTTGTTTTACATCTATTACATCGAAGAATGCATTTGTGGAGGACCCCGGCTAATCCCTATAAATGTCTCATACCGAGTACCCCCAAATTCGGTGGTCGCTAATATGCTAATTTTCGGTGATTTGCATCATACCTTCCATGAAAGGGTCTGTTTTCGGTGAATTTTGGTATGAGACCTCGCAAAAAATCTCAAATTTTCTTCTCGCTCCCACGACAGCAATTCTGCACCCATACCAGCCCTCAGAAAACCTTGGGTGCCCAAACACCTTACATATATTTAGTTAAGCAGTATTTGCATATAGTATTACATAGTGGATAATGACAAGGTCCATCCAGGGTTTTGCAAAGCTTCTCAGATGGTTGAACAAGATGATCACATTGATATCCTTGTCTGTTGAGGACTGTTAGTCAACGAGGGCATACTTGATCTGACCTGCAATATTGTGCTCACGATTCACGCCTCGGTTCGCTCAAAGTCAAAAATTTTTGCTGCAATTTCGATTAAATTTCGGCACAATAGCGGCCATTGTCAACACGGTGGTTTCCAGGGTGCATCAAGAAGCCTAAACCCGTGTTTGCAGCTTCTTCCGGACAAACCCGCACCAACCAAAGTCATAACTGCGTGAAACTTGATCCCAAAGTCCCGATTTTCGGTGAAAAGTGCATCAGACATGGTTCAAGAACCCCCAAATTCGGTGCAACATGGTACCATAGATATCGGCGCCGGAGGCCCTAAATTCGGTGATTTGCATCGGACATTTCGGCTCCAAACCTCCAAAATTCGGTGGTACCGGTATGAGACATTCATAGGGATTAGCCGGGGTCCTATTTGTGGACGCGTGGAGGTTGATCACGTGCGGAACACGGCCAACTTTGGCACAGGAGTCAACTTCCAGTCTCTGTCGGTCTCTTATAATTTAAAGTCAACGATATCAAAATCGCTGCTGCTGTACCTGTTGGTGGTTGGAAGAAGCATCCTTTGGCAGGTTGTGACAACACCGACGAATCTTCATGCATGCTTGCCTGTCTATCCCGGAAATCCTCACCATCATCTGCAACCAACTCGTCTCGAATGATGAACTGGACGTGAAAAATCAAGATCTTGCGTCATTGACAGCCCTCGCGAGGACTTCGCACATCTTCTCCGAGTTGGCTTTGAATGCACTGTGGTATGGCCTCCCAAATTTAGCTCCACTGCTGCTATGCATGCCGTCTGACTTGTTGGACAGGCAGCCAGGGGGGGGTAAGCGATTGGTGAGACCAAACAAATCGAGTTTTTCATCGATTTAATGCTGATTTGTATATTGAAGTTCCTGCGAAGATCCATCGTGTCAACCGACTGGTCCAGATTTGATTATCACGCCAAACGCGTGCGAAGCTTGGGCTTTCTTCATAGGAGTGAAGCGCGTCAAATTACACCCGACTCAGAGGTTTTGCGTGCCATCCGTCTTTCAAGGCCGCTCGCACAGCTTTGTCCGAACCTGCGTCATCTGAACTGGAGTTACGTAGGATACAATGACGTACAGGCACTGGAACATATCTATTCTCTCATTGGACCCGAAATATGCCGCCTTTTCCTAGAAATTGGGAAATTGGACTTGGCTGAAACATCGTTAATTCGATCCATCCCCGTCATATGTCCACGCATCACACACCTCTCCATATGTGTTTATTATAGAGATCATCCAGAAAAATCTGATCATTTCAGGGAGATGATCTGGGAGACAGTTTGCTGCTATGAATTGGTTGATTTCTGGTCCGATCTGCCTGTCAGCCAACGGGCACTGCTGCATCTTGCAGGTATGCCAGCCTTGCGGAAATTGGCACTGGAGGTCTCGGGCAGCGATGCCTTCATATCGCTGTCCCTACCTCAATGCCCGTTTCCTGCGCTTCGAGATCTCGACCTCACTGGCAAGATGGCTCCAGCATTCCTCGAAGCCTTACCATCATGCATGATCGAGGCTATCAGGATCAACTCTATACCCACAATCGATGATGTGGATTTCATGGCGAGATTTTTTCAAGTGCTACATGAGCGCTGCTCTCGTCAATCACTTTCACGGATCGGCGTTTATTTCGGGACTAACTTCATGCAACCGTACCACCCGGGTATCGACCTCGCAGATATGCTGCAACCTCTGTTGTCATTTGTGAATTTACAAGATATAACCATCAGTATCCATCATCTGTTCAGACTTGACAACAACTTCGTAGAGGCCGCTGCTAAATCCTGGCCTCGTCTACGCAGCTTGAAACTCGGTATTGATGGATATGATCATAGAAGTATGTGGGGAGGACGGTCTAATATCACGTTGATCGGACTGGCTTCGTTGGCTCGACATTGCCCGGACTTGACAAGCCTTGCAATTGTCATCGACGCAACAGTTGTCGATCACGTTTTGGATATACCGGTATCCAACACAAAACTTGATGTCCTGCATTTAGGAAACTCTATCATAGAAAACCCAACCTCCGTTGCTGCATGCCTGTCCAGAATCTTCCCATGCCTCACCTCGATATATTCCTATTGCTTTCCCCCAATCCTAGCCGAGCAGATGTATCCCGACCGTTGGAACGAAGTTGCTCGTCTCATAAATAAATCTGCCGACGTTCGCAAAATGGAAAGAAATAAGATGGATAGGTGAAGCGATGGGGCGCCCAGAGCTGTAGCACATCATTATTAAAGTCCTGACAAGGATTAAATGAATGTGTCTGTTTGTCTTTCAACTCAAAAAAACTAACGAACCAGGTTCCTAACCGACGTTTGTCGGTGGCACTACAATATTAATTAAGGAAGAAACTTATCTCGACCCTCCTCAAATAAATCAGACTTGGCCCTCAATGCATCTCTAATCACTCTCGCCTTCTATCTTCTCCGATTCTTTCAACCGCTCATTGAGCTTATCGAGATCATGTTTGTTCGTCGTCTCCATCGATTTGAGGAAAGAGTGCAATTAGGAGGTAGGCGTTAATAAGGAGCCATTTGAAGGGGGCATCGATGAGGAAGAAACACGATATTGGCCGCGGCGAAGACGCGTACGCGACGAAGTGAAGGACTATAATAGATTATAGCATGCAGCAATCGGCAATCAGGCTAGGGACTTGGAGCGAATTTGGACAGCCAATATTTGAGGACCGGCTGGAAAGCGTGAAGGACTGTTCCGACGATGTTATTGACCAAGTCATCAGTTTTCAGTCTCTATAATGCAGGTAGACAAGTGGAAATTGTGACACTGACGTAGACGAACAATATTACATAATGTGGTACCTACTACTAGTATATACTTCAACTTACAGGGTCTTGCAAAATAACGTGCACTTTCCGCA
>KN833001.1:187218-225864 GCA_000827315.1 Piloderma croceum F 1598 | reverse complement strand
CTGGACTGGTTAGGAGACAGCAATAAATGTAAGGTATAGAGAGAAACTCTTTTTTGTTTAAACGTGGCCGCCACAGAAGTATACAGCCAGGAGACCCTGTACGTAGGATGGTCAAAAATGCTTACCATCAGATGATAGGTTATTGATACTGGCAACGCAGTCAGTATATATCGGACTCGGGCACTAAAACCTGGCCAACATCACGACTCACAATGTTCTTCGGGCTTCAAGTCTATGGGTCTTGAAACCAATGAAGGAGACCTGGATATAAATGCCGCTGATCTTGACGGGGAGTTTTCAAATGTACAGAAGTAGGAGGGTCTTTGTTCCCTCGATATCGAAGATGCATGCGTCACTGATTGATCCAAAATCTCCACAACAGCATTCCCAGCATGATCATTCATTACTGGTCACTCAGGCCAGCTTCATCAGCAAAACTACAATTTTCTTGTTGCCTTTTTGGGCTTGAATGCGCTTTTCCGGTTGCCACGCAAGCCGACAAGTCCCGAGGATTGTCTGAATTTGTGAACTGTGAAGGCGGGTGATAGTCTATTCATAACACATCACTTTAGATCAATTGTAAGACATGTTTGAAGTAATTCTGTCGCCTCAGAAAAATTTGTAGTGATTTAACGGATCGCAAAGGTTGCATTTTCGTTGCCATCGTCATTGGCAACGACAGCAAGCATAAGTAAACAAACGATGCCTTAGACTCTCGGGCCATGCTTACTAAGCATATAAATGCATTCTGAATGATACAGATATCTTGTATTGGGAATGGGGGACCGTAGAAGAAGTTTGCAGCGTGAACTTGTCAAAATTTTGACCTAGCTGGTTGAGCTTGTGGCTTGCTGACTTTTTTGGCTTGCACAAGCTTGCACAAGTTTGTACAAGCTCCGACAAGAAAGTTGTAGGTTTACTGATGTTCTTCATTTTCTCACAGCTCTCTATATCTTCCAAAAAGCTCAATGAGCATATTTGTAGAAATCGAACCCATCTTGGACGCAAGACAACTCACCCTTACATCGGTAGATTCAACGGTTTCCCCTGCAGTGAACTAATGTCTTGTTATACCCGTGCACCAACCAGGATAGAAACACGGCACTGCATTTACACCATCTGCCTTGGTTGGTAGCTAGACTCATTTGACCAACTTGGCCTCTGTCGACCTTCCTAGAACCGGCCGTACTTTCAAATCATTTGCTTATAGGGCCACTCGATCTTTTGATTGTCGATTCGCAGGATCTTTGTCCCCTCGGGGGTCGGCGATACACATGTTCCAGTGTGCTGTATTCCTCTACGGCTGGGCAAATCCCAGTCAGACCAGTTATCAAAGATTCGGTATTTCTTTTATTGTCGGCATTTGCAAGAGATGGTCGCAGTCATGGTAATCTGGCTCCCCATGATCGCTGGACAAAGATATTTAAGTGATCGCCGTATTACAGGTCGCGTAACAGTTGGATCCTGCGGAGGATTTCGTGGTTCTTGCCTATTCACAGGCCGAAGGTCCTCCCCGAATGTGTGCTCTACCAGGTTATTATGCTGAGCGCTTCCCTGAAGCGAAGACACCCTGAATCACAGTGGTAGGACTCCTTCAGTTGGCCAAAGATAACTGCAACTGCGCAAAGTGGTCCGGGCATGATATTAATTTGGCCATTCAGCTATAGCGTTACTGTCGTTCACGGTAGCTTGCGCCCACGCGGTCTGGTCCTCAGATCGAGACCAAGCTCGTTTGGCTGGATTCTAGGGCCGCCCCAGGATCCGACGGACCGACTAGGCTTTGTCGTCTTCCTATGTCAAACCCACAAGGATGGCTCGGCGGTACTCTGTTTGGAATTTTGGTCCCGTACAGTACCATTTCGATTGTAATTTCAGTCACGTCAGAAGAAAAAAAGTCCGCGCCCTGGGCCTAGCACTAGAAAGAAAATGTATCGGTCATCTCGGCTTCAGATTTCGTGGAATGGTACAGTATCTGAGGCCTATATGTATCAAACATTCCTGCTCACCAGACTCATCATCTGCATGTAGCTTACGTTAGCCTTGAGAAAACAAGAAATTTCGCCTGCCTCAGTATCACGACTGTTCCGGACGCTCAAAAGATTGCCAATGGGGTTAGTGCGACAGTGTGAAGGCATGTCTTCCCACCTTCCCGAGCCAGTATCCAGTAGTCTTCATACAATTGTAGTGGTCTATGGGCGTCATTGTGATGTGCAGACGTTTAGGGAACGATGGGTTCCGATGATATGTGTTAACCACGTCTATGAATTCCACGTTATGGTTAATACGCCAACCGAAGGAAGGTGTCGTTTACGTCCTCCCCAAATTGTCGTCGGAACAATTTAATTCTGTACGAGCTTATTTCGCTCCCTTTCGGAAAGATAAGGACAACACTGCCTCGTTGCCATGGTGCAGAGGATGAACTCAGACCTACTCAGACACGCATTGATGAAAAAGTAATGGTCTGCATTTATCACATCTGCCCTCAGTAGGAGCGCTCAAAAGGAATGCTGCCTCGAACCTATCGGTGGTTGGTTTCCTCCACTTCTCTCTTCGAAGTGACAAAAGCCTTATACTCTGGCAGCAAACAAAATTCTGTACGAAAGCCTATGGTCATTTGATCGCTGACCTGCTTTGAATCTTAGATGTTTTTCAATCCCTCTCCGCCGTTAAGTGTTCAAGAGTCCGCTTACCCAACTACTTTCAAGATAGCAAGGACAATCATAGATGAGGCTACGACTCCATGACGTTGGCAGACAAGGCCAGGCAACTTTCCGAGTTGCTTACACTTTCGGGGCTGCTGTCACTGGCGGAAAAGGCGATGATCAGGGCCGGTATGTGCATATTTGCTATCGTGGCATTTACATCTAGCCTGAGATTAGTGCCGACACTTGAATCCGACTACTTAGTTGGAGGACGCACCAAGTTACACGGCGCTGCGAACATCCAGCTCGGGAGTTGGGTCACTTACTCCACAGGCAAAGCCTATTTTGAGCTGGTCGAGCCTATTAACGTCACAATGGGACTTCGCTGACTTCTAAATTCATTACGTCATAATCCACATTTGCTTCTCCATGATTACCACACACATCTTCCTTTAATACGTCTATACACACAGCTGGAACCCCCTATTGCGTACTTGTATTTCACCTGTTAGATCAATTACCGACTACGGGGAACGAATTTTCTCCTTGATAACCATAGGCAAGTCTGCATCCATGCGCCGCTTTTGACCCTGTTAAAACGTGTGAAAACGGACGATTGGCGGTCTGTTATGCACATAATCTGACAAGACATACTCAACAGTGACTCGTATTTTACGTCGTAATACAATGACAGTTGTCTGTCCAGGCACTGAAACACCTCGGGCTGCAATGCAAATCGACGACTCAAATGAGCAGGGTGCCAAAAAGGGTACGTCGCCACGTGGCGAACGGTTTTCTCTTTGGGGATGTCAAGTTCCAGACGTCTCTGGAATATTTATTGCTTGGTCCCTCACCTCCTTTATATCATCCCTGCGTTCGTTATGCTCATATTTCAATTCTTGTCTTAGAAAATAAGGCTGTTTCAGGGAGTTCTGTCCAAGGTAGTCTTGCCAGTACGTGTCGATCCCCTGTCTGCATTTTCCCCCTCCGATTTTACCAGTCTAGTCTGCTAATATTATTTATTCATATTCTTTGAAGGTTTATATGACCCTCTTTCCTCTGCTGCATCGCACAAGCTCTCCAGTGCAACAGGTGCCAACTCCTCGGGTCACGAAGGTATCTCAGGCCAAGAAAAGGTACTCTTCGCCGACGAGGCAATAGCTCTTGTATCAGGAGAGGTAGCAATACCCATGCCAGGTGATGATTTCGGGAGTTTTGACAGGTCAGAACGACCCCAGACTATGTCTGCTTCTGACCAAGGAAAACGGCCCGGTCTGACTAGGGGGCGATCTCATTCGGGCTCTTCTCGTCGACAAGGCGGTCGTCAAACTGCCCAGTCTCATTCCACATATCATCCACCTTCAAATCCTCAAGAGAGCATCCATCATCTTCCCGGTACGCCTGTAGGCTTCCAAGGATCTTCTCAATACCAGGGGTCCACATCGTCGCCGTATGATCACCGGGCCAACTACGGCGGGCAATACATGATGCCGCCACAGTCCCCGATGAGCATAGGTCACACGCCTAATCAATATCCCTACGCTCCTGGATTTCATCCAGGGAGTTTACATGGTCCACAGGACCCCAATATGCTAACTCCAAGCGTGCATCCAGGCTATCAACAGATGCTACAGCCTCATGGCCCTGTGTATCCGCCATATCAGAGGCATTCTCCTGAAGGCGCATCATCCTCGCATTCGTTCCCCGGATACTCACATTCTCACGTCACCCCTTCACCGCCTCCCATCTCATCTGTGTCTGCTCAAAGTCCTGGCCCTGTAGGTATCCCTCATTCTGCCTCATTTGGTTCGCCTGGACAATTTCACTCCTTGCAGTTTTCGGGAACTATATCTTCGACGCCATACTCCCCGTATACTTCACAGCCTTTCCCAACCTCTGCTCCGATTTACCAGTCCCAGTATGCGCCATCGCCGTATCCTCAAAGTTTTTCTCCGCCAACTTCGGACTCCGAAGGCCAAGGCACATGGTGGTATCTTCCTCGTGGTGCACCACCGCCTTCACGTCCGTTCGAAGGAGTTCAGCCTTCCTATCAGGCTCATTATCCTATGGGATACTCTCACGTGGGCCGTCGTGATAGCGATGTGTCATATAGCCCAACGGGACCGCGGCCACCAGCTCCTCCTGCATCTACACCCCCTGTGATGTATCCGCCGGCACCTATTCGAGCCCAGCAAGGTTCTCGGAGCGAACAGGCTCCACCTTCGTCATCAGGGGCGAACGAGCGGGCCTCGCCTGTGCTCACAGATCCAGCAGAATCCGGTGTTTCGGCAACTGCCTTGCAAAAACCAGCTGCGGAGCACGTTGTTATTCGTCGGCATTATCACCCCAACCCTCCCGCTCAGAGGTCAGAGTGGGTCATGTGGGCGGGTAATGTACCGTCCGACACTGTACATGACGAATTGTGGCGCTTTTTCAAACAATCTCCTTCTAGAAGCTCCACCCGCTCTGCGTCTCCAGAGAGAGGATTCTCTAACGACACGAACGACTCATTATACGATGGTGTCTCGTCGATTTTCCTGATTTCCCGCTCAAACTGTGCATTTGTGAATTTCGACACCGAAGCCCATTTAAATAGCGCTATCAAGCGTTTTAATGGGAAGCCGTTGCGTCCTAATGACACACGGTGTCCACGTCTGGTCTGTCGAGTGCGCAGAAAGGATGACGATCTCAAAGCTGGTGTAGGCGGACAGCGCGGTATGGGCATTCACACGCGTTGGATCAAGGAGAAAGCACCTAAAGTCACTGTCGATGACACCTCTACCCCGTCAACCTCGGAGACAGCGTCGTCGGCTGACCAGCTTGGCCCAGTCATGGCTGCAATGTCACTTTCCAGTGACGAGGAGCGTTCCACTGCACGTAAAAAGCAATCCAGCTCTGGATCCTACGCATCGACGAACTCCAGCATCCTTACTCGATATTTTCCCAAACGCTATTTCATATTAAAGTCATTGACCCAGGTTTGTTGACTTAAGTCTGGTATTTGTTGCAACACTCACGAGGCCTTAGTTTGACTTAGACCTCAGCGTTGAGAAAGGTTTGTGGGCAACTCAAAAGCATAACGAGGGCATTCTCGATCAGGCATACCGAACTAGCGCCGAAGTTTACCTGATTTTTGGCGTCAACAAGAGCGGGGAGTTCTACGGCTATGCTAGGTAAGCCCCCGAATTAAGATCACGACATGACGAACTATCAACTTTATCAAAACAGAATGGCGGGGCCAGTCTTACACGGAGAACATCGCGTTTCGTGGGCGTCACGGACCACAGACTCCACACCTTCATCTCGTTCGTCACTTTCGCCTGCTACCGGACGTGTGGCCCGTCATTCCGAAGAAACCGCGAGCCCTGGTCGTCTGCTGCGTCGTTTGGATCAGCCCAATTTTTTTTCTCCTGTGGAAAACAGGCTGGTGGAGGAGTCTCCTATGCCCCTCATCACTCCTGACATAAGACAGGGTAATCTAGACAAACAAGCGGAGGCATTAGCAAGGGCTCGTGCTCCTGACGGCCGCAATTTGCAGTCAGCACCTGCAGAGCTTGGACCTGCGCGTCGCAAATTCACAGCGGGCACGCCACAGGCGAAACAGAGTCTCGGCACTGACTTGATATTCCACTATCCCACAGCGGCTGAGGACATGTCATCGGGAGATCAGGGACTGCCAGACGGTTTCGAGTTGGATCCTAATGCCCCTGTCCGTGCACAACGCAACATTGACGAGGACGAGCTGCCTGGAGCGGCGCTGAAACCATCATTGCACGTCGTGACTGAGGAGGACGACAAGCCTCGCGATCAGACCGATGTCCCGGTAGATGATAGAGCGAGAGTTTTAAAGCCGGATGAGACCGAGCGCGAAGGGTGGGGGGAGTCATTCAAAATTGAGTGGTTATGCACGGACCGTTTACCATTTTTCCGGACACGACATCTTCGGAACCCATGGAACCATGATCGTGAAATCAAGGTGTCTCGAGACGGGACTGAATTAGAGCCGAGTATTGGTCAACAGCTGCTTGACGAATGGGAAAGTCTGGCTGCAGAACCGGCTGCTGATGTGGATAGAGAGGCAGCTGGTGCAGCAAGGCGAGGGCCGGGGGTCTCTGCGTCTGCATCTTTACCAGCACTGGCTGGGCCTGTCACGCCTGGAGGGAAAGGAGAATCAAGACGATCATGATACACGCTCTATGGATCAAATCAAGAATCACCAAAATTGTTGGCATATGCCTACGCACTTACAATCAACACGCACACACGCATTCATTCGCATTATCTGCAATTATTTTCTGTTTAATCTAATCTACGACGGCAGACTACCTTGTCATTCACGATACAAGAACTGTCTTTTCTTTTTCGTCAGAAATTACAGGGCTTTTACGAGTTTACGTTCCTTTTTTTATGATATCTGGCTTTGCCGATTGCTGCTCATCGCGCTTTCCTGCATACTTCACTCCGGTCGGTTCGGACGCTACATGCTTTGTCTCGTCTTTGTATCAATAGGTATCTCCACCTCATTTGTAATCCTGTCGCATCACACTGGCATAATACACGATCGCGCTAGTGCGCTGGTTTACCATCTCATTGCAGGCTTGAATCGTTGTGGTTAAGTCCACCCCAGCTCAGACCGTTGGTTATCAAAGCAACTTGAAATATTAAAGTGAGGGTATACTTACTAGACTCTAGTACAAAGTTGCAATTTGATCCTCAGCACAATTGTGCAAAGTATTATAAGATGCTTGTGGATCCAGGCCATTAAGTTAAGTTTGCTATGTGAAGCTGTGGTTTCGTCACATTTAACTATGCTTGCTTGCGAGTACTGTACCATTTCGACCGGGTGTTCAGAGGGTGTGACGCGTTACGCTGAACTTGTATCTTGTCTTCAGTTCAGCGCTGGCTGTGACCCGTGACACTGAACACTTCTTGTTCAATGCTAGGGCGCTGAAGATCTCCGACACCATCTTAGAAAAAAAATTAATATCCGGAGCCTCGAGGCATTTTGGGAAGCAACACCCGACGTGTCCGACAGTGCCAGAACAACATCTAAAACCGTTCATGTAAGAACAATATCCGTCCCCGAATTTTAATTAAATAATGCCAAAACTATTGTAATAAATATTTTCGGTAAATTTCAGTGATTTCTTTGGCATGCTGTTCAATGGGTCTTGTGACCCGTGACAAAACGTATCTGGTGTTCAGTTCAAGGTCGCTTGTGACCAGTGACTGAACACCCGGTCGAAATGGTACAGTACTTATCTTCATCAACTTCACTTGCCTAATTGAGACTCTTGCTGACAGCCTGTTATCCTAGCATGACCAGTGCTAGTATTCATGAAATTCTCCCACCCGAGCTCATAGAACATATTCTATTGATATGCGATCCATTGGAAGTGGCAGCCCTCGGGCAGACATCGCGTTTCTTCCGAACACTGGTTTACCAAACTACAGATCAGCACCTTTGGCGATCCCTTTATCTTGGCCAGCCATTCGATGACCCACGAAGCTGTGTGTCATTTCTTGGGGAGCTAAGGCCCACCGTTGATTGGAAACCAGAATTACAGCGCGTCATCCGGGCGAGGAGCGTCATAGAAAATATCCCCATCTGTCGCCCCGACGAGCGATGTACAGTTCTCGAGACTTTGTTGAATATGGCCTGCAACGTACCCTCGTCACCACACGCCATCGGCGGCGACTTATCGCAGAACTTGCTTTGGGTGGCAACTGTTCTTCGTGGAGGAGCATTTCTTCATCACGATGAATGGACGCTTTCCGCTGAGGAACAGCAGTTGCGAGCACGTCTGCACACATATTTTGGCTTAACCCCCATTGAAACACAGATTTCAAGCGGTCTGAGAACCAAGTCCAGAGCGTATGTGTATGATCTGCGCCATTACAGTTGGTTAAATCATTTCGGACCTTTTCACATGGATGGATCAGGGCGGGTGAATTGGATACACATGCGAGCCCTACACCACGTCGTTTCGATGCATATTGTTGACTTAGGAGACAATGAGGAGTTCATTTTCCCAGTCTTCCCGATGAGCCTTCCCTTCTGCCAACCGATCATCCCCGAAGGTATGGACTTGGATCAGGAGCAAGACTGGGCGGGAGTAGCGGGTTACTGGTCATGCACTTATTGCTTTATCCCTCATGACCTGCTCATGGGTGAGTACAGCACAACCAAGGAATCTACGCAGCTGATGTGTTATTCAGAATACAATGTCTGTGCACCCAGATGTTTGAATACCGAGATATCGCTGATCATTTTGTAGGACCCGTCAGATGGGCTAGATTCATCAATATTTGACGATCCTGAGTTCGACGAGGTGTTTCGGGCTCTTCCCGACATTCAATTTCACGTAACTTCGACTGAGTACGATCCCGCACATCCTACACGCCCCAAGATAAATTTTGCAGGTGAACTGAATGAACGTTACACGATGAGAGGGTATGTCAATTTGACGCCGGATGATCAGATTCGATGGCATTTTGTGAGTAGGCAGTACCCTGTGGACTCTCTTCTGTCTGATAGTATATCTCTGGCAGACGTCTGGCGAAAATGATCGGATGGTTTGGAGGTGCGTGTGACTTATTCACTCATTGAAGGCAGCTCATTTCGTTAAATAGCTCTGAAGGTGTTCAAGTGGGAGGAGTGCGCTCGCCATTCGGAGTCTTAGGAACATGGACGACTGTATTACACGACGAACTCGATCCTGTCGGTGAGCAAGATTATTAAGACACCCATTTCGTTTCTCATCCGTTGGTTTACAGGTCCCTTTTGGCTACGTAGGTGTCATTCTGAAAATTGATGATGTGGCGTCATGGCAAAGGTGGTGGATTGTTTATTGATCAATATTATTGGATGTCGTTTTACCAGCGACAAAATCACAATGGATGTCTGGTATGCAGTAAACATATGCTAGTGTAAATTGTAGTTGGGGTATGATACTATCAGTGATACTATCAGCTGGCCAGGCACCGCAGGCAGATGATCGCCGATTACCGACAGCCCGCCGCGAGGCAACAGTGACGCATATGAGCTCACGCGTTGACGGTCTGCTCCCAACCACCACAATCCAGCCAAGGAATGTCTGATCAACCACCCTCAAAGCCAAAGCCTGGCTCATTGCGGGATCGAATTGCTGCGTTCGAGAACAAGCCAGCCGCAGCACCAGGTCCTACACCTCCCCGCCCCAAACCAGCTGGCGTATCTTGGAAACCCAAAATACCATCACCACCTTCTTCACCGCAGCAAGGCTCTGTATCTGGGGGAGCAGAGAAGAAAGCTGTAGGCGGCATGAATGCGTCTGACGCGAAGGAGAGCATCGGATTGGGTGGAAGTTTGAAGGAGCGCATGGCGGCTTTGCAAGGAAAAGGAGCTTTTGGTGCGCCTGATAGTGGAGCTTCAGCTCCCCCTAAGCCGGCGACTCAGAAACCCAAGTGGAAGCCTCCTCCAGCTGTTTCACCTCCGGCTGATGAAGAGAAGTCCAGCAGCGATACGGGTACAGTTGTCAGATCGCCACCGCCAATTGTCCATAAGAGCTCTGAAGACGAATCTCCAAGTGCCGATACTGAACACAGATCGGACAGAGCAGGAGAGGAGGCTGAGGAACACGATCCCGAAGAGGCAGAGAGGCAGCGTCGCGCTGCCATCGCCGCCCGTATGGCTCGTCTAGGAGGTACGAGAGTGGGGATGGCACCTCCCGTCTTCGGAAAGAAACCTTCGATTAAGAAGAGCGACCCTCCCAAGGACGAAGAAACTCAGTCTCTAGATGGCAAACCTACCAGTTCTCCAGGCGATCGTGAGTGCATACATATTAGTTATGGACTCAATTTCATTTTTGCAATTTGCACAAAAGCATCTTTGAAATCTTCCTTCGTCGAAGGCGCACCAGAGGTTGAAACCCCCGACAAGTCAGTGGCAGAGGGTTCAACTGGTAAATATCGGCTTCATTCAAAGAAATTGCTACTCGTTACTAAACTCTGCGATTTCAGAATACTTTACTGGAGCTGTACCACGCAGGAGCTCAACCTCATCGTCCCTGCTTTCCGTCGATTCCGCTTCTCAGGCGTCTAAGTCGCCCTCTTCTATGCCGGTCCCATCAGTTCCTCGCAGAGCTGCACCACCAAGGAAGAAAATTCCCAAATCTCCTTCGCCGGTACCGGATACTCACATCCTCGACAATCAACTCAAAGACAGCCCAGAGACATCAATTGACATCAAGAGTGGGGCTGTTGCAGAATCTGAGCACGAACTCCAGGCAGATAGGCAAGAGGAGATTGGAGAAGTCGACAAAGAGGGTGTGGGGGATTTACCCGAGGCAAATAAGTCGCCTGCGCCCAGGAAGCTTACTCCCATGTTGTCGGATGGCCACATGGTTGATGAGTCACCTCAGGTTGAAGAGAACGAGAACGAGACTAAGGAGGTGTTTGGGGGTGATCATGGAACACGCGAGCCTGAGATATATGTCGGAGAACCAGCAGAGACACACGGGGACTCGTCTGATATTCCCGCTTCGGCCGAGAAGGAGACGAACCCTGTTGAGGCTGCCCAAGCTGGCGAATTGCAAGAGGATGCAGTTGAGGAACCCACTGAAGATTTGACGGAAGAGGAGGAGGTTGCGCGCCGTAAACGCGTCGCGGAAAAGTTAGGGAAGATGGGCGGTTTTAATCCCTTAGCTCCCCCGCTTGTTGCGTCTCCTCCTGCCAACGACGGTGCTGAAAGGAAAGACAGTGTATCGGAAGAAGTTGAACATCTCGTTGCCTCTCCGAGTAAGTTTGTTTCCGAGACCACGAGACAAGGCAGCAGAGATTCGGCTATCGCGCTCCCCGCAAGCCCACTTGTTCACCGGTCGACGGATTCTCCTCCCCTTGCCTCAGAAAATTTCCCAAATAGTCGATCTCTCTCTCCTACTGCTTCAACACCGCCATCATCGTCCAGCACATCGCTCACTTCACCGTTCCAATTCAACTTTTCTGAAGGTTCTGTGTCCCAAGAACGTCCGGGATATGACTATCGTCGCCTTGCCTCAGGAATCGAGGCACCTACAAGGAAGGAGAGCACCAAGTCTGTCGAGTCTGGCAATCGGCCGGATCCCGTTTCTCAGGAGGATGGTGAATATTAATTGCGTTAATTACTCTTCCCCCTTGTACGCCATAACAAACGGAGCATTGATTGTAATTTTCTCTTCAGCTCTAGATTTGAGTCAACCCAATAAAGAATTTCGACGCGATGCTGAAGGCCATGAGCGAGTCGACGATAATATCCGTGGGAAACAGTTGCAAGAAAGGCTTAGCCCTGATCACGAAATGTCAACTGCAAATATTGAAGAAGAGGCTGATGATGATGGGGAACCGTTCGCACCCCATGATCACAATGAAGGAAGCGAGCTGGCGACGGAAAACGCGCGTTCTATCGCACCAGTCTCTCCAGTGTCGAACATAAGTGTGAGACCCGATATTGTCCAAGACAGCAGCGGATTGGAAGGTTTGGCGTTGAGGTCACAACCACCAGAACTTCAGGCACAACTAGAAGCTCAAGATCCTCCTGTTTCATCTCGGCCATCTCGCAGGTCTATCCCACCACCACCGGCTCTGGTGGATGAAGGTACGCAAAATCATCCTTCTACCAGTGTGTCCTGCAGGCTGATTCCAAAGAAGAAACGGTTGCTCAGGAGATACCACAGATACAAGAAACCATGAAGCCGTTTGAGAAATGTGCACCACTATCTCCCCCACAAAGATCTATGCCTCCGCTTCCCCGTCAAAGTGGAGATTTCACTACAAAGAACCTTGTTTCTCCTGCCGGTCCTAGATCTCAACCCGGAAAGACCGGTTCTACCTCTGTACCAGGAACATCTTCGTTCGATTCACCAACTCGTCTGGAGCAACAATCGTCTTCATCTGCGCGGCCTGTACCGCACACTTTGGTCATTGAAGATATGCACGAGTATGAAATATTGGATGAGGAGGAAGGTGGTAAGTAGGAATTGGGGTTTTGGAAAATGCCGCACTGATTTTGAACCACAGATCCAATCGATCCTGCATTCCACAGTCCAAGCAAAACTCCACCTCGTTCAGGCGATAGCTCGTTACCCCCTACAGCGTCGCAAGAGCCGCCAGTGCCTCCGGTGCCTGTCCTTGAGCATGACCCTACGTCCGAGGAAGACCCTGTCGACACCCGCCGCCGTACTATTGCTGAACGGATGGCAAAGCTGGGCGGTATAAAACTTGGTGCTCCATCTCCGATTGGTCGCGCACCTCCCAGCGCTGCACGCCTCGAGACAATCTTCCCAGAACAACCAGGGATGCCTGCACAGGAGAATGCGTCTGAAGAGGTGCCGTTGACCGAAGAAGAGGAAGAACGTGCGCGTAAGCAGCGAATTGCTTCCAAGCTTGCAGGCATGGGCGGAGTTGGCATGTTCGGTGCGCCACAGCGGGCTCCACCACAGCCTCGCATAAGGAAGGAGACAAGTGAGGCAACTGCCCCGATATCCTCCCCTTCTCCGCCCCAACGTGCGGTTCCGCCTTCTCGTCCTCCACCTCCTCCAAATCAACCAGATGCAGGCTCTGAGCTTGAGAGCCACCACACCTCCGAAGACGGTGTCAGAGTCGAGGCAGAGGACAGTGAGCTGGAGGAGGTTCATTATGACGATGTGGTCGAACCAGAGGCTCCCCCTCCTATTCCGTCTCGAGGTGCAAGACGTTCGTCTAATTTGTTCCCTGCCGGAACAACGGCTTCCCCCCCTCCTCAGAAACCGATCCAAACCTCCCGTCCCCTTCCTGGTGGCCGCCCTCCTATCCCTTCGATACCTTTTAATCGAAGGTCCAACGTACCGAAATCTTCCGATGATTTCGTGCCTTCATCAGCCCGCATGGGTTCATTTGATATTTCTCTCTCTACTCCACTTACTGCATCCCCGCCCTCAGAATATGTAATGGTCGAGGAACCTGTAAACATTCTGTCGGAAGACGCTCCACCGCCTTCTTTGAGACCGGGTCGAGGTCCACCTTCTCGCCCGGTTCCTCCGTCTGTCACGGATAGCGGCACAAGTGGATGGGAATTGCCCTCTATTCCAACCTTTGATGGCCCTCAGCTTGACCTATCGTTATCCTCTTGGTCTGAAGATTCGACATCATATCCTACGCCTCCAACTTCTCAGTCACCTCAACCCCCTCAACAAGCCGGCCGACCATTGGATCAGGCGCTAGCCAAACCTCTTGCAGATGTGCAGCTATCTCCCGATCAACTTATGGCCGTTTGGGGAAGGGTTGGTGTGCAGATCTGCGAATCTGCCACTACTTTGTTCGAAAATTCTAAGAAAACACTTGTAGGAGATGGCTCGTATTATGGATTCGTGGAAGCTGTCTTTAGGCAGGTGCCAAACGCTATGCCACCTTCGTCATCAGGATATGGATATCTCATTTATGCTCAAACCGGACCTTCAGTCTCAAGGCGTGTGAGCGAAATTCTGCCAGGGGACGTTGTGGAGTTGTATGATGCAAAGCTAAAGGGCCACAAGGGTTTGCAGAGCTACCATCAGGATGTGGGCGCCGGAGAGCCGCTGGTAGGGATCGTCAATGAATTCGAGGTAAAAAAATCAAAGGTTAAAATATTCCAAGCGAATCAGCATGTAGGACAGCAAGTACGTATTTTCGTGTCTTTTGTTCCAATCCCCTCACTGACCGTATCTACTCTAGACGGTTGAATCTGTCAGCTATCGACTTGATGATTTGAAGAGCGGGGTGGTTAAGGTAAGTGTGCTATTACCCGATGTACCAATTTCTTCCTTATCCTCGTCACCAACAGATCTTCCGAGTACTGGAAGCGTAATTTTTGTTTTGTATATGATAATTTTTTGATTTTAGTCTTTGATATTCATATTGTACAACGCCACAAATACAGCACAACTTTTCGGATTGGAAACACTTGAGGACAGGATGTACCTAAATTGCCTGAATGTTACATGGAGAGATGAAGCTGCAACAAGCCTGACTAGGAGATAGGAAACTCAAGCTATCAAGAATATCTAAGATATCAGCGCTGGCAGGTGAAGGGCACGATCCATGGACTAGAGGGCATCCACTCACCACTAATTACTTCACAAGGGCACGAACGCCCATGCCGTCGTCCTTAAGATTGCGACCAGCATAGTTCTTGACTTCTTTCTCATATTCGGCTGCAAACATCAACGAGGTTGGATAAATAGCTGCTCGAGCAATCAGGGACTCACTCATAGGCTTGTCAAACTTGGGCTTTTTTGCTTGCGGGTTTTCTTCAGTAATCGAACTGGCCGAGTCAGGAGGAGGGCGTTTGCCTCTTTTTTTCTGTAATTCCGATGAAAAAATGCGGTAGGTTTCTGAAGATAAGTACTCACGAAACGAGTGTCAAAATCGCGCTTTCTAAAAGAGACATGTTAGTCGGACAGTATCAGCTAGAGCGGGTCACCATCGACCTTGCTAACGTGTCTTCCTGTTGTTTCTTCTCTTCCTCCTCCTTCGAGATGATCATCCACAAGGGATAGCTTGTCAGACCACGAGTCACCCACCTTTTTATTGCGTTGAAAACGCTCTAGAAAAGATCCATCGTTGGTGAACACATTGGGTGCAGCCTTAGCTTTCGAGATGTTCGGTTTTGGTAGAGGGTTCGAGCCGGAGGATGGAGCTGGAGACGCGTACCCGCTGCTGGACTGCGGTGTCGGCGTGTTTGACATGAAGTTCGCGGAGCAATTTCTTGAATTTCAGATTCGAGGAAGGCTCCAGAGGGGCATTGCCTCTTTAGGACTTCCGTCTTTTGTCACAAGGACCACCCCTCTGTGTTCAAGCCCCAGCCAGCACATTGTTTTTTTTGCTGCGGAGAACCCGAGTCTCCTCCTTAGCCACTACCCGGCTCATATTTCTATCTTTCCTTGGAACTTTGAGTCCTCACCATGTCGCTGCTAGCTCTACCAACATCTTTCGAATGCCGTCACAGCGGCATAATGTAGCATGGAAGAGACGATTTACTACCAGCTCTACCACTTTACAAAAATTCAATGCGGACGCAACCCTCGTCGAGCCTGAGCTGCTCCGAGGCTACGGTCTGGCAGGTCACAGTCAAAACTAGGTGACCATCTGGCCAACTGGTACCAAATTGACACACTCGATTATATCATCAAATTTCAGCCTCTATCATACGTTCATGACAAGCTTACTCCGACAATACGACTATTCCTTTACACGTATTGTGGCCCGTGGTCAAAGGATGGCACCGCATGCGCAGGGCGGAGACGGCTATACAGTAGGCTCAGTGCACCATGAAGGCCCTCCAAACGACAGAAACTCGTCTAAGTATCTTCATCTGGCAAATCCTTTGGTGATTTTGAACGTGAACGTCGCGGTCTACGGGGCCGCCTTAAACTTGGGGACAATCAATGTACTCCATACACAGTGCTTGGTGATTGCCAGCATAGACGTCCTTGGCGTTTTCTGCTACATCCACTGGGCAACATTGCGAATCGGCACTGACACCGTTACACTTTCTAAATGGCTCATGATCGCCTTGAGCATTATTAACCTTATCCGCCAAGAAGCCAAGAATTACCGCCTGTTCAAGGCCTTAGCTCCACTTCTATGTTGCTTCACCAATTATCTCAAATTCTCTAGATCTGTTCAGAGGTTGAGATATTCGCAGAAGGCTACGGTCTATAGGGGTTGCTTCTGAGTTCGAAATTGAGCGCCTACTATAATATACTTCGAGTCATCACTAGTGCCATCAAAAGACTAGATCGATATCGATAACGAAACAGATTTGGTGTCCGAAATTACAACGACATGTCGTCGCCCAACTCAGACCTCACACCCTACTCTGGCAACTGCCATTGCGGCGCAGTGACCTTCACTGTCCAGACTTCCTCCCTCTTAGATGACAAAGTCGATGCAACTGTTCCATCTGCAGCCGCAATGGCTACCTGCATATCTACCCGAAACGAACAGAGGTTGATTTCCATGTTGGATATGACCATATGGTCTCATACTTCTTTGGCGACAAGCAGGGGGCTCACGAATTCTGCCCGACTTGTGGCAGTAGCGTGCTGGTTGATTTCAAGGGGGAAGACGTATTGGCCTTGAATGTGAATACTGGTGATGAACGGGCCAGTTAATATACTAAGGATAATTACAGGCACGTCTGATTCGGGACGACAAGACGTCATGTTTCTTACGGGTTATGATCGTCTTAGCACGTACTCATTTGGCAACATGAAGCTGACACACAAATTCTGCCCAACGTGCGGCAGTAGTGTTCTGGCCGACTTCAATGGGAAAATACCTTTGGGTGGGGTCGATCAATTGGGTGTCAATGTAAGTATCATTGCGCTTTTAGGTGCAGTTCATGCGCTGACGGCAGATGATGTAGGTTCGTATGTTTCAGGATATCGATCTGAAAGAGCTGAAATTGCACTATTTTGATGGGAGATCAACTTTGAAACCAGAGTATGTGGTAGGGCAGTAATTATGACTTCACCGTACTTGCTACCGTTTAGATGTATCGTGTCATCAGAGCTTCACAGGGATGCCGGGGTCCCATCGCGAGATATCCTTGAGCGCTTGGGAAGTTATTTCTTGGAAAGGTTCGCCAGATGAAGGTAAATCGTTACATAATTTTCAACTGCCGTTAAACGTTGAAGCTTCGAATCTGACAATTTCTGGCCTCTTAACTGATATTTATGAGATACTTATCCCTCTGCCTCCCCATCCTTTCCCATGGAGCGCGGTTTTCTAAACCGACCA
This sequence comes from Piloderma croceum F 1598, assembly GCA_000827315.1. Lineage (NCBI taxonomy): Eukaryota > Fungi > Basidiomycota > Agaricomycetes > Atheliales > Atheliaceae > Piloderma > Piloderma croceum. The sequence goes on along the minus strand of KN833001.1, from coordinate 208,447 downwards.
AAGACTCTGAAGAGGACCGGACCAACGACGCATTGCATGTCGACACGTCCCGATTTCCCAACTTCAGGTACCTAGGTGTGATGACCCGGCAATCGAGTACTCTCCGGCGCCCCAAAACCATTGAGAACCGAGTCATAATTAGACGGACAAAACCAAACCAATTGAAATGGGCGGTTAGCGGTCCGGTACGACCAGCGGGGACGGAGAATTGGCGAGATGGAAACCTTGATCCCCAGGCATCAATTGGACATTGATAACGAACTTTTATTCACTACAATATCCACCTGATGCCTGAAATTCTAGCGACGACAGTCATATCTTCGTCCAACTCAGACCTCACAACCTACTCTGGCAACTGTCACTGCGGCGCAGTGACCTTCAATGTCCAAACTCCCTCCCTCTCAGATAACAAAGTCGATAGCTGCAACTGTTCCATCTGCAGCCGCAATGGCTACCTGCTCATCTACCCGAAACGAGCAGATGTTGATTTCCACACTGGATATGACCATATGGTTTCATACTTCTTTGGCGACAAGCAGGGGGCTCACAAATTCTGCCCCACTTGTGGCAGTAGCGTACTGGTTGATTTCAAAGAAGACCAGTTGGCCTTAAACGTGAGTACTGCCAGTGATGAACGGGCCGGGTAATATACTAAGGATAATTACAGGTTCGTCTGATTCGGGACATCGACGCGAGGGAGTTGGAGTTGAATGAAATCGACGGGAAGCAGTCGAAGCCAGAATACGAGGACCCGAAAATCACCATCGACTCTGAACCCCAGCTATCTGCTTCAGGCCTCACTCCTTACCATGCGAACTGCCACTGCGGCCAGTTGACGTATACCGTCTACATTCAGTCCCTCACTGCTCACAAAGTCAACAGCTGCAATTGCTCCATCTGCACTCGCAATGGCTATCTCTGTGTCTACCCAGAACGACAAGACATCATATTTCATACGGGTTATGATCGTCTTAGCATGTACTCATTTGGCACCATGAAGCTGACACACATATTCTGTCCAACATGCGGCAGTAGTGTTGGGGCGGACTTGAATGGGAAAGTGCCTTTGGGTGGGATTGATCAGCTGGCTATCAATGCAAGTATTGTTATCCTTTGGGAGCAGTTCATGAGCTGATGGCGGATGCTAGGTTCGTATGTTTCAGGACATCGATCTGAAAGAACTGAAATTGAACTATTTTGATGGGAAATCAATTCTGAAACCTGAATATGTAAGACGGTGATGTCTTCAGCGTACTTGCTGTCATGTCGCTGTATCATGTTCATTTGAAAGATGATATCAGTGTTCCATGCCTTTTAGCTAGAGAATCTTTACTTACTGCAGTGGAAGTGGCGATTGGTTCAGATGTAATCGAAATTGCTTTCAAGTAAACTTCATGATCAGAATGGTGGAAGGTGGCATGGTGCAGTTTTGCAACCGGGCAGCTATTAGGTCAAGCTTTATTTATTTAGCCACGTACGTCTATAGTATAGCATACGCGTAAGTACGTCTAAATTTCGATCTATCTTAGACTGCTGTCAAGTCTTTCCAAGTTGCGGATAGCAAATATCGGGATGGGCTCTTGAGGTACTAATATCGGAAGCATAACTTCCCTGATCGTACCGTCACTGACGAAATATTGGTTAGGAGCTTAACCATCTTCAATACGCACAGGTGCGTTAGTTGATAGGTAAACAGACATGTACATCTGGTCAGGCCTTTAATTACGAAGTGCTACAGCTCTGCTGCATTGCTACACCCATCCATCTTTTTTCTTTCCATTTGGCGAAAATCGGCAGATATCATCAACGGTTGTGGTACTACTCCTCCTGCTCGGCTTGGATTACGGAAAAGTCCCAGGAATATATTGAGGTAAGACGAGGGAAGATTCCGGACAGGCATGTGGCAACGGAGGCTGGGTTCTCTATGACAGAACAGCCTACTAAATGCAGGACATCAAGTTTTGTATTGGATACCGGTATATCCAAAAACGTGATTGACGACCGTTGCGTCGATGACAATGGCAAGGCTTGTCAGGTCCGGGCAATATCGAGCCAGCGAAGCCAGACCAGTCAAAGTGATTTATACCGCCCACCCCATCTATCAGTATCGAGTTTCAAGCTGCGTAGACGAGGCCAGGATTTGGCAGCGGCCTCTACGAAGTTGTTGTCAATCCCGAACAGATGATGAATAATGATGGTTATGTCTTGCAAATTCACGAACGACGACAGAGGTTGCAGCATATCTGCCTCGATTCCCGGGTGGTGCGGCTGCGTGAATTTATCCTTGGAATAAACGCTAATCCGCGAAAGTGATTGACGAGAGCAACACTCATGTAGCACTTGAAAAATCTCGCCATGAGATCCCCCTCATCGACTGTGGATGCAAAGTCGATCCTGATAGCCTCGACTTTGCATGATGGTAAGATCTCGAGGAATGCTGGAGCCATCTTGCCGGTAAGCCCGAGATCTCGAAGCGCGCATTGAGGTAGGGACAGCGACATGAAGTCATCGCTGCCCGAGACGTCCAATGCCAATTTCTGCAAGGCTGGCATACCTGCAAGATGCAGTAGTGCCCGTTGGCTGACAGGCAGATCGGACCAGAAATCGACCAATCCGTAGCAGCAAACTATCTCCTAGATCATCTCTCTGAAATGATCTCCAGATCGTCATTCGGGGCGAGTTCGTTGCAGATAATGGCGAGGATTTCCGGGATAGACAGGCAAACATGCATCGTCGGTGCGTTGCTGCAACTTCCTGTAATTAGAACTTGAGATTGACAGAAGTAGATGCGAGAGCACGTGACTGGGCCCCAGTATGGTCTGATATCAACTAGGCATTGAATTTTAAATTAAAGCTACTACTTATCCGACAACTGGCCGCTCTCTGGTCAAGTTTCAAGACTAACGAGACACTTGTCCCTCTCCAAAAGCCATGACACTGACGCCAGGACTTCAAAGATAAAATTGACAGGCCCACGTGACTCCAGGTGAGCAAGTTCGCCTGTGGTTTCATTCCCAACTTCCGACGGGAGGCCTGCAGGACGTGATGGCTCACTTCACCTCGAAACAGCAACTGCTTTCGAGTCACTTGGTACTGATATACAGCCAACTTGGTCTCGCCCTCCTGCATCATGGAAGCTTGAAGTTGGCAAGCGTGAAGCCAAAGAAGAGATTTCTCCGAAGCCGGTGCATGCATACGTGAGTCATGATTCTGTTTGGGTATCAGTGTGCCGAATGTTTGGCCTTTCTAACAGGGAGGATTGTGAGATGGAGGGGGCCAGAGGAGGAAGTCTAAATGTTACATGTGCAATCCTGTGTAATCGGGCGCAGGAGGCACAGCTTCTCACCATTTTTGGACATGCACCTCCCCTATGTGGCCAAGGTATCACCGACGAAGGACAGACATTCCGAAAATTTTGACCCCCCAAATTGGCCGGTTCTGCACAGACATCAAGCTCAAACCACACATTTCTTTTCCGGATCGTGACATCGACCTCTATTGTGTTTTTATGGGGTCCTGGTAGAAGACAAGAGCTTTGCTAAATCTGAATTCGTTTCGGAAGCTCCGTGTGTCGCTGAGTGTCTTCCTCACACAGCCCCGAATGCGGTCAATCATTGCACAGTCTTGTTGTTGGTTCGGCAGTGTTCGGCTTCACAAAGACACTAGCCGAGTTTGAGGTAGGCTTATCGTTTTGCAACTCTTAATACACCCGAAACGCTCGTTGTAACAATATAATCGGGGCAGAAGCAATGAAGGTCTGGGCTGGCTCTTCTTTTCTACCAACATAGCATTCTACGCGGTTAACCATGTCCGATTCCTCGTCACGAACATTGGTGCTCTTCTTTGACGGCACCTCAAACGATTATGACGTGCTTGTCTGCATCCTTCCCGCCAGTTTTGTATTCCGTTTCTCTGACAGAGCAATGCTTTCAGAATACGAATATCGTCAAGCTGCATTCCTTGCTGCATAAGGATCCCGCTAAACAACTCTGCTATTACCAGGTAAGAACCATTCTGCTATTTAGGTTTCTGTAGCTCCTCATAAGAATTCTCCAGGCAGGTATCGGTCAGTCTAAACCATCGATGACTATATATGCAGTAATTCAATCTTGTTCAGGGACTTATTTCCAGGTGGGAGAGGTTTCCTCCATGTTTACATGGCTTGCAAGGATTGTAGATGATGCCATAGCTTGGTATGCATGCCCCATGAGAGCACTCCTACCGTGACTTATTGCACATAGGTATTTGAATACCCACGTCTTGGGAGGCTATACTTTCTTGATGGAGAACTATCACGAGGGTGACAAGATCTGTATCTTCGGTATGTATGGCCAGGAGTTTTAAACCTTCAAACCTAACTGATTGTCTAAATTATCTCGTAAGGGTTTTCTCGAGGTGCCTATACGGCTCGTGCGGTTGCCGGCATGTTGTACAAAGTGACTCACATAATGCTGCTTACGGCTAACTCCACTAACCTCTTGTTTCTATCCAGGTTGGACTGCTAGAAAAGGGCAACTTGGAACAACTTTCTTTTGCCTACAAGTTATACAAGCGCACGGACACATCAGGAATTCAGCTCGCTGCCGGGTTCAAGCGAACGTTTGGGAAGATAGTGCAGATCGAGTTCATGGGCGTTTGGGATACCATCTCCAGTGTTGGCATAGTTATGGGGAGAACACTGCCCTTCACGAACTCGAATTACTCTATCAAAGTTTTTCGACACGCTCTATCTCTTGACGAAGTGAGTACATAGGCTGGCTACTGATCACCATTCTGACGCGGAACACCGTAGCACCGCGCTAGGTTTCAACCAAATTTGTTTCACAGGCCCTCTCCAAACCCATCGCGTGATCCTGCACATGCCAGCCCAGTTTTGTTGGTTGATCCAGTGAAGGCTGACCTAGTATCTAAGAACTCAATTTTGCAGAAGAACTTGTGCCAGCCTTCGGATAACGCGAAAGACTCGGAGGATCTGTCGAATGGGGAGAGTGTTAGTGACAACCAACGAAACGATACCAACCAGAATGGAAATGGCGAAACCAAGACGGACGTACTTGAAGTCTGGTTTCCAGGATGCCATACCGGTGCGTCCCTTGCCAATCTTGCTATGAACAATTTTTCGAAGCCAAAGCCAAAAATACAGATATCGGCGGTAACGAAGTCCCAGACACAACCAAACATTCGCTCGGCCGAATTTCTCTCCGCTGGATGATATGCCAGATAATCAACTCGGAATGTGGCATCATTTTCGACGAGGGGGCACTTGACCCATACGGCATTGACTTGGAGTCGTCCCCCGTAACACTTGTTAAAGACGACCTGCAAGACCACGAGTCCGATGCTTCCCAACCACTTCACGACCAACTCAAATTAAACATGTTTTGGTGGATTTTGGAAGTTATACCCTCACCGTATAACTACCAGGACGGAGAGGGGTGGTGGCATGATAAATTGAGGTACGAGTTTGTGAAACGCGCATCGGACGAACTCCAATTTGCGATGTTGACTATGTTTCTGTAGCATCCACCTTGGCAAAAGCCGTGTAATCCCTGATCATGGTAATGGCGATGGCCCTAAGTTCCATGTCAGCGTCAAGGAACGCATGAAATCTCTCAACTATAAACCTAGAGCTATTTGGAAGACCGGCTCAGAAGTATATGTCGAATGATTGCCTCTCCGTTTCCCATTATCACTTTTATGATGGACGATATATTCAACAGCCCAAGGACGATATATTTCCGATGTTGATAAATGTTGCGATGTAATTTATTTCCCTACCACATTATCCAATTTATATTGCGGACACGATTTGGGCTGCAATGTATGGGCCCAGGCCCACATGAAAGTAGGTGTTCATCCTGGGCTGTATCTAAAATACATGAGGTCGTCATGGACCAAGCCAAAGACATGGCCAGAAACCAAGAGCGAACAAATGATTGAAGCATCTCTATCCATTCATGTTGCATAATAGAGTCAATATTATGAAAGACAAAATAACTGACCAGTAAATCTTTCAGTGTCATGCTTGAACAGACAGCTATCCATGAAGTCCTCCGCCTCTTTTGGGAATCATCCTTCTGGTATCAGCCACGGCAATGTTTCATTAACAATGTGCTGCAGCAACTCATCATCATCCCCCCACTCACACCTTTACTTTTCCATCTATCCTTCTTTATTTCATCTGCTTTTGATTTTGTGGCTGGTAGGGGTCAGGTCGACCTTCAAAGACTCAAAGTCAGAAAGGTTGGATCCGATTCTGAGTAGCATTGCCACAGCTTGCCAGCTCCAGACAGCTCAAGCCATGGAGCCATTAGATCAGTGCAAGGCAAATAAATCCTCAAAATATTGTATGATGTAGTGTACATACACACATTGTAGGAGGTGTATAATTTTCCACTGCAATGTCCTTTCAGTTCTGTAGAAATCCAACAGCTCTGGAGGTCAAGCTGTCTAGAGCTGTAATTAGCTGAGCTGTGGCAACACTAATTCTGAGAATGGAAAGCGCAAGCATGATAAATCATAGGTGATCTTGATACGTACATCCACAGTGGTGGACACTGGTGCTTATCTGGAAAATCAGACTGATCTGCCAGCAAACTCCTTGGCTGGAAAAATGTCTGAAAGGTGAGCACTAGCGCTGAACCCATGTCATTCCTCTATTTATTTATGGGGATGAGAATTCATTTAATTGATCTGATTCTTCATTGTACCACAGGCTCACCATATTTTCAAAATCATGGAATGGTATATAGAGATATCCCTCGTGATATCACATCCCCACTGTCCACACCAGTCACTTCGACAATGTTGCCCTCCAAATCCTTTTTGTCCCTACTACTCATCACCATTTCACTTAGCAGGGTGATAGCAACCCCGATACCATGCCACTCCAAAGTCACCCTGAAGTTTGCTCACCATCTAAACATCTTGGGATTTTTGAATATTGCCAATGCTGATCAAGCTCGTGCAAAGGCTTTGAAATCTCTGCTTCATAGAAAGCATGGTGGTCAGAGAAAGAGGGCTTCCACATTCATGGCCACTAATGAGGGTGTATGTGTTAATGGTGATCTTCTATCTGGTATAATTATGATATCTATATCTTAGCTAGGCCATCTACACTGCCAACATTGGTGTCGGCAGCCCCGCCACAGAATGTCAGAAAAAAAATCAATTTTGGACATTCTTGGAACTAAACCATAAGCTTGCTAGACACTTTGGTCATTGATACTGGTAGCTCCATCACATGGGTTGGCACCAATTGAGCCCACTGTTATGTCCAAACAAGCACCAGCAAAAGCACTGGTCAGTCAATATCAATCAATTATGGAGAAGGAAGATTCTCTGGCACTGAATGTGAGAAACCTTGTATTCATATCTTGAGTCTGAATGTACTAATGCATGTGGCTCAGACACTGACAGAATCACCTTGTTGCCTGACCTTTTTATCAAATTGTAGACAATTGGTGTTGCCTCTGCTTCCAGTAGGGTCAACCCAGCTGATGGTATTCTTGGGATCATTTTGGTTACTGTTACCAGCATCTTGACTCTGACATATCCACCCAGTATTGGCCCTGTTGACCTCACAATGCTTGTTGGTTCTTTGACCAAAATTCCAACAGTAACAGATAATCTCTTTGTGCAAGGCGCCACCTCGACTGAGGCCATTAGTATCTATTTTTTACTCAGCACCAATTGTTTGCTTTTCTATCCAAGTTTTGATGGTGTATTTTTTACTAATGTTGACTTTAATTCTAGCAAGTGTTTCAGATGGAGAATTGACCTTTGGAGCGGTGTGAGCGTCATATTACCTGCTTTTAAAATTGTCAGCTAAGAGCCTTAGTGGTAATATATAGACTAATATCACTGGCTAGTACCATAATAAGTGTTAAATCCTGCATGTCTCTAGCCATACGGTGGCAAATGCCATGTATGGCTGGGCTCATCCAATATCTGGGCCCCAAAAGCGGTATATTGTTTTCCTTTGTATATACACTGCCTCAAATATTAGAATTGGCTTCCGCTGCATCAAAATCTGGGTGGAACCATATTGCAATCAGTATAGACACCGACCTTGTGCCAAGATCAATTGATATCACATCAATGGGCTATTTCATGATCCTTAGGTTCTGGCGTTGAATGACCAAAAAGGCAGGAGGCTGTCACTTGACCTTATATGACAGGCATCACGGTGATGAATGCCTCTCATATGCTTTTCATACTACATGAAAATTTATTTGCTACAGACAGAATAAACACGGTTTTGGGACTGAAGTGTAACCTAAATTTAACAAATGTATATAAAAGCGCAGTCCGAGCATCAGATGATTTTAAGTCTATGTCTTCTTTGTCTTTGCTTCAACGTGGCGAAGAAGGCCTTCCACCATCCAAGTTACATCCGATACCGCCTCCAACCACTCTTCCTTGACAGTGACAGACTCTTCGCCCTCGTTCCCCACAATAGCCTTCCCCCACCAATAGAGAGTAGCAACTACTCCAAGGATGCCATTGGCACCTGGGGCCATTAGCGATGTCCAGCTATCACCATAAGCTGTTCGGACAAGAGGGCGTTCGGTGTTGCGCCTCTCAGGTTGCAGTGCAATCCACCACATCCACCATGTCTTGCAGTAAAGAGGTATATTGGAAACAAGTGGTAGAGTGCCACCTCTGCGTCCATCTTGAACCCAGTGGGTAAGCTGCGCCGGGCGCTCCACGGTTATCTTTGGGAAACCACGTGTCTTGTTTATCCATTTGTAGGACATTTCAAGTTTGCAGAGCAAAGTTAGTAGTTTATTGTAGGATGGGCTGAGGTCAACCTTGGAAATCTCGTTAAGAGGCTTCTGGAGCCAGGTGCCCTTCACAAAGATAGGAGGTGAGAAAGGGCCAGTGTCGGATTGGACATTGTTGCCAACGAGATGGAGGGGTGTGTCAGGTTGTTTGCCACTGGCAGCGAGAGGGGAGGTGTCCGGTTGATCATCACCACCAACAGGAGGGGAAATGTTTGGTTGACCATCGCCGCCAACGAGAGGGGAATTGTTTGGTCGACCGTCGCCGCCAACGCAAAGGGCTGTACCGGGTGGATCGTTGCCACAAATGAGGGGAGGGGGTGGGTCAGGTTGGACGCTGCCAACAAGAATGGAGGATGAAGTATGGACTATGGTTGCTTTCGCCTTCATATGAGAAATGGGTTGCTCAGCCTCGCTATCAGTGTCGATCAGCGCCCTTCTCTTTCTCTTCCTACTAGCCTTCGTTGCAGATAGACACAAGTCTGAGTCCATGTCTGCATCCCCTGCGGCTTTCCTCTTTTTCCCTCGTTTCTTCTTCACTGCCGGCGCCTCAGTCTCCAAGTCTAAGTCCATTTTGACGTCCGAGTCCACATTTGCCACTTCCATGTCCGCATCCCCTGCGGCTTTCCTCTTTTTCCCTCGTTTCTTCTTCACTGCCGGCGCCTCAGTCTCCAAGTCTAAGTCCATTTCGACGTCCGAGTCCACATTTGCCACTGCCTTTTTGCCTATTCTCCTTTGTTTTTTATTGACTCTCTTTTTCTTCTTGTTCAGTACCTCCTCTACTTCCTCTTCTGAATTACTCTCAGACGAAGAATCGCTCGAAGGAAGGTCCGAGTCTTCGGAAGAGTCGCTGTCGTTCAATTTGGTGTCTAAATCTGGCATGGCGTACAAGCCTTCAAGTGGGCTATGTGCCGGTGTGCTGGCAGCAACACGTTCTTCCGCAGCTGATGTGTATGTTAAGTTCAAGTGACAAAGGCAGCAGAAGCGTACTAGAATCACTTACTGTAGCATGTTTGCAACCACTCCTTAAAAAAAATCCAACACATCCTTGTCGAATCGGCCTGGGTCCCAATCTCGCCAGAACATGGGTGTGTGAGACAGACTTCTTCCAATGTTGACACTGAGGGCGAGAGTCAGTAATCAAGCCGGAAATGAAAGCGAGATACTAACTGCACAGCTCCAATCTCACCATCTAATTTGAACATAGGGCCACCACCAATGCAAATGAGATTGAGACCAGTCATGTCCCTTATACCCTGGAGAATGGGTGTCAAAAACTCTGCCAAGCTATCAATGCATCTAGACAATTACACATCAGTAATGGGATACGATAAGGAAGGAAAGATGTACTTCTGTCAGTCCTCTGGGGCTTTGGAGTATGGGGCTGCCAATGTGTCTTTATACTTCTTTGATGCGGTTTCCTTGTCTGACTTTGCCCTCTGCGCAAATTGCCTCTTTTCAGCGGCTGAAAACTTGTTGAATTCCTCTCTTGCCACTTGTGCTCAAAAGGCTGCATCGTTTTTGACCGCGAAGTTGCCCTGAGGTCTTAGAGCATAGAGCTTGTCATCGATGAGAGGTTTGATTGCTGAAGCATAACACTCATGCATAAACTGCTGGAACGGCTGATGCGCTTTGACTGGTGGTCGCTGTGTTCCCGAAAGTTTGACGAGCAAAGCCATCCATGGATTTTTTTCTGGGTCCATATGAGGGATTAGGCGTTTGTTGAGCTTGCAGACTCGATATTTAAGCCAATGTTGAATGGCCTGCAAAAACTCCGGTTAGCCATGAACCAGATATAGTAATAAAGCTGCTGACTTTGTTCTTACGCGAAATCATTTGGCTCTTTCGCAAGGCTTCCTCATCAGTCAAAAACTCCTCTGGTGCCATAGGGCGAGGATCATAAGCAGGTAAAGGTAGAAGAGGCTCCTCATCGTCCGGCAAATTCCACGGGATCAGTTGATGATATTCGTTAAGGACACGACATAGGTAGTCATGTTCACAGACGGCTGAACGAGCCAAGGCATCGGCATATGGCTCAATATGAGGTGCTAATATAGTCTCGCGACAACCCTCGGCCCATAGTTTCTGATTTTGGTGAGCTTTTTTGTTCATGCGCTTGTATTTTCGGCCCATGTTGACCTAAAAAGTACATCAAAAGTCATATCATGATCACAGGATGACAAAACTCACAGAAGAGGAATTGAAGAACCCAGGGGACGGCAAAGGGCAGAGCGTGGATACAGCCAAACGTGTTTCCAGCCAAATTTTCTTGTTTGAGCGGCGCTTGAAATTCCACCCAATCTTTGGACGCGAGTTATCAACAGAACTCCATCACATCCCACTTTTTTTTCACTTCATTTTCTAAAGAATGGCTCAATTGACTGTAGCTCCCACGGGCATTGTAGACACTGCGATTCCAGTTGTCTCTGCCCCTCCTGCTGTCATTGGTGAGCAAACATTTATTTTAATTATTGGGACTGTCGTTCATTTCTCAACCCAGCGGCCATGGCTGCAGCCATGGCGCCCCAAGCGACAACCACTGCCACTACAATTGCCGTGGCTACTACCGCTCCCGTAGGTAAGTGTCTTCTAATAATCAAAATAGAACCCCTCATGAACGTGTTACATGCCAGTCCCCTGCACCTGCACCGGTAATTCCCACTATGCCGGTATCATCCACAATACTGTCCCAAACTCACCACTTGTGGCTGATATTACTCAAACTACTGAAGACGGACCGTGGTATGCCGTGACCAAGGGCCAGTTTGTAGGAGTTTTCTCACTCATGTAAGTCATCCCTCATTCGTGATTCCTTGAGATTGGCGGTTTGTTTACACATTCCTGTTTATAGTGCGGTTAGCCTGAAGGCCACCACAGGCGTCCCGAACAATTCTAGCAAGAAGTTTCATGTCCAGCAGCTTGCTTTGGATTATTTCAACAATATCCTCATGTTGGGTCTTGTCGAGGTCGTCAGGGCTTAGAAGCCAAAAACTCATGTACAATGTGCTTACTCACCCCACCGACTTTTCCTGAGTTTGCTAGTTCACAGCTTCCTCTCGTGCTATATATTTGTTCGGTTTGGATGTGACAATAAATCACTTTTGAATCACAATATGAGCATCCTAAAGGCCTCGTTTTGCTAAACTATTAAGTCACAGCACATATCTCGTAATCTACAAATGTTAGGCATGTCCGCATGCAGGAGAGACCATGATGCAGGGTACCAAGTAAATCTCCAGCCTCGCGAAATAACGCACGCACTTCCTCCGGAGCTGTGGGCAAATCACCATCCAAAACCATATAGGCTTGATTCAGAATGGCTTCACCTTCCAGTAGCTGATGGTGTAGGCAAGTATACCAATCCCTGACGGTGTGTGGCTGCCTCGCAGCCTCTTCCTCCTTTTTTGCCTCCACATATATCTCATGCAGCCGAGCTGGCCAGTTTCCCACATTACCGTAAGGTGCTGTCCATGTCTGCATGTACTGTCGGGCTTGCACTAGTCGTTCGGGAGCGTCATTATTACGCTGACCATTATTGTTTTCTTCACTGTCTCCTACGTCTCTGTTCTGCAGTGACAACGATATCTCGGACGGCTCAGTAAACCATGATGTATCCCCTTCCTTCATTCCTCTGACAAAATAAAATATTCAAGTGTGATCAATACATATGAGAATTTGAACATCAAAGGGACATACTTCTTCACAGATCTTCTGAGCTTTCATTTCTCGCTGATGCTTTTCTTGTGCCTGATAGTAAATAAAAAGTCAACAAGATAATAGATACATGGTATGCTGTAAATCTCACTGCTGGTAGCTTTTTCGACTATATTTGCGTTGTCTCTGAGCTTTGATATCCATCTCAGAGCTCGACATTGTAGAGCGCCACAAAAAGTGTGTCTGAGATTCCATGTTCAACTTTCCTTATTTGAAATCTCTTCCTGAGGCTCTCCAATGTCCATGTCACTAATCGACTTCGAATTCACATATCTATACCTTCCATATGTGCATCTCTGTCTGCATTCTCATTCTGATGCTAACCGTCAGCCAGCGAGTGCGTAATCGGACCAAGCTCTGTACTACACCCAAAATGTTGACAGTTCTTGTGAATTATCTCTCCGTCCAACCCGAGGTTCGTTGCTGCCATGCCAGAATGAACAGCATTCCATATACTAACAGTGTTACTTCTTGCTAGGTTGTTATGAAACATGTACCACTGCCCATTATCACTCAACTTCTGCAAAGCTCTACTCTCTCTACGTACCATAACTTCATGCGCCAACTTACATTCCTGCAACCCCGTAATCAGTTCTATGAGGATAACGAGCGGACGTATCGTCTGTGTGCTTTTCTTAATGACTTAAGCCATCCCGTCAATAGGAAGCTTGCTATGGAAGTTGTGGGTGTCGTCTACGTGCCATAGAATATGCTACATTACATAATATGTCGTCTTGTAGTTCAAATCACATCACTCCTACATATTCGCAAGGTAGACGATCAAATTGCATAGTACATGTTACACTACAGTGTGGATTTCACTCTGGAATTAGCAATACATCGACTATTCCGTCATCTATAGCATCGTTAAATGCACGCTCGGCCTGAGCTTGAGAGTAGAAACCATTGAACAACGCCCCTGGAACTTTATTCACAACATCGGCACATTCCCAGTAGTGCTCGAAGACACCAATGTCTGTACCCTTAAATACTACAATCCAACGATTTCTGCCACGAATTGCCGAGACCTTCTGGAGATACCATGGTGTCTCTTCCTGAGGTTGGGTCGATAGGATGCGTGGGTGCGACAGTATGTGATGAGATGCAGCTGCTTGTTCCAATGTGGCGAGGCGAGGAGCGGTTGGGTGGGAAGGCGGAGGTGTGGGTGGATGATGTGTTGCGTGATTAGAAGATTCAGCTGGCGTTGATAAAGCGACAGGCAATGTACCCGCTCATTCCAATGCAGCGAGGCGAGGAGCAGTTGGGTTGGAAGGCGGAGGTGTGGGTGGCTGATATGTTGGAAGGCGGAGGTGTGGGTGGCTGATATGTTGGGCGATTAGATGATTCAGCTTGCGTCGATATAGCGGCAGGCAACGAGACCGGGCCCGGAACAGTCATTCGAGATGATGCGTTTCGATTTGGCTGCCACTTGGCCGTTCTTTCGGTGCACACATGGACTTTCCCTTTAGCAACAGCCGCTTTGAAGGCTTTGTGAGCTTCTCTTTCAGAATAATAACCATGGACAAGCTGTCCACTGATGAAGTCCGTTTGGGCTTTGGCTGAGTTCCTACCGAAACCGTAAGTGCAATGTCCGAGTTGTGCGCAGTTATCAGCTCACCAGTCCAAATACACTCCTGGCTGAATTCCTCGCATTACCGCCCATGCAACACACGTTGGACGATTACTGGGGGCGTCTTCAATGATACTTGGTCCTTGATCTGCCCTGATCTTGCGCACGCGCGCGCCTGGGACGCCTTGGGTAGCATGACCGGCACAAAACCTGCTCATAATAAATCAGAGAGAGCAACGGAACAAGACAGAAGCCTACCAATCATTTGTGACCCCCACGGCATTGCTCAAAAGCACGTTGTAACCTATTTGATATGTTAGATCAGTCTGGCCAACAGATGACACTCTACCTTTCCTGGGAGGCAACCCCATCTCATCGAAGGAAATGGCCTCCATTAACTTGTCCAACTCATGGTTGATGCCGGGTGGATCTTCATCATTGGGCCTGCAAGTATTCATGGTTAGTAGTCAATGACAGGCTGCTGCCAGGCCTGGGTATAGCCAGATATGGCCATATCCAAAATAAATTCACACTTGCCCTAAACCATATGGTCTGTGCGTCGCTGCAAACATATATAATGAGTGAGCGTTCACCTCTTTTCTTCGTTCCCTGTTTCGTTTATGTCTCTAGGCTCTCTCTCTCTCTCTCTCTCTCTCTCTCATGCCGTGGTTGGCTTAAGCCTTCACACGCTGAGACTCTTGCCTTCAATTCACTGGTTATGCTCAACTTCGTTAGCAAAGCTGAGATCTTTCACATCCTCAGCCTGGTCACCCTATCCTGGACTCGTGAACATCTCGTTTTATCGGAGTCTTCTATGTCGAAGGTTAGTCATCAGTTGGTACTATTTTGTATTTTTTTTTTTACTCACCGAATTAATTCCTGACAGGAGCTTGGGACACTATTAATATTAGGTTCGGTTTGTCTGTTCTCACTTTGAGGCCTTCGTCTGTTGACTACCTCATTTTTCAGGCATATCTGTGATTTATTCTTGATGTAACCTTGTTATTTCAACAATTTTTTGGCTATACCTTTGGTTTGGATATTTTGTTTTGTTTTTCAATATTGAATGTGAGGTTACGACTCATCGTACACCATGTTGTAGATGTCGGTAGTTTTTTATTGTCACCTTCTTTATCATGGGCCTTCTGTTACGCTCATTCTGTTCATGATTTTGTGAATGGCTGGGTATTGAAAATTTTCATCAGGAAACTGTGTAATGGGGAGGTTCTGCCAGTTGAAATTATAGACCATATATATCTGTTTGTCCACCGAAAGAACGCAGTGTCGTGGTGAAATGTTTGTGTTGACATCGAGAGAGAGGTATATCATACGATATATGCGTATTCCGATTTAACCCTAACCCCCGGTCGATTTTACTTTTTGGGAATAGGCATCCTCGTCCTCTCAGTTCTGCTGGCAGAGCTTTATGTCAAAACGCAAAACTGGTCGCCCTGCTATAAATGTACTCTACACCAACCATGCAAATGCTAGTCAGGTTGTGGACCGCGGTTACTATGTGTCTGGTGATGGCTCTAGGATAACAGCACATGCACCAAGTCCCAAGAAGCGACGATGTGTCTTGCCAGAAAACCTGCAAGATGAATATGCCCATTGGATACCCAGTGAAGACTTCAATGGTGATCAAGAGCCTGCTGGTGATGGGGTGGAGGAACCAGCAGCGGGGACAGGAGACAATGTACACAAAGTGGACAAACGCAAACAGTACTTGAGTTCGGTAAGTTTTTCCCTTACAATTGATGTTGCTTATGTTCTGACTTAAATGGAACTCTCAAGGACGAGCCCATGCGTGTGTGGAGAGATCATGTACAAGAGTTTCTCAATGAGCTTATCCGTCATGAGGGACTCGGAGATAATTGAAATTGACCAGCATGTACTACTTGTGGCCTACGTTTTGGGTGTTCCTCCAATGTCCCATCCTTCCCTGATAATGATATGAATCTGTCTTCGGCTTCTCCAGCGCCTTCCTCCTTAGCGTCTTGCATGTTTCGCTGTAAGGACTGTTTAGGCGGACTGGAGTGTGGAGAGTGTTGTCTCAAATGTCATGCTCGAATGCCACTGCATGTGATCCGGGTGGGTTTCAGTTCAAGTAATTGCTATGATATACAACTGATTACAACTCAAAGGAATGGAACGGCAATTTTTGGGAGAAGCAGATGTTGAAAGACCTAGGTCTTGTTATGCAGTTTGGCCATTCTAACGGCCTGTGCCTCAACCCGGGACCCATTATCGCTGGCATGATAATAGAACACAACGGCATTCATCCCGTGGCCATGTGATTCTGTGACTGCGAACGTTCGTTTTGGGGCAACAAACGCGCTCAGGTTCTGCGTGCGGGCTTGTATCCCGCCTCTGTGTCAGATCCTCAATCGTGTGCAACCTTCCAGGTACTGGAGGAGTTTCACCTGTTGAACCTAACAGGTGGTCTCAATGTGCATGACTTCATTGGCGCTTTGGAGCGCAGAACGGATGCGACAGGTGTCACGCTCACACCGGTAAGTTCTTTGTATCGGACAAGGTATATATATCTCACACCGACATTGATATACAGGACCATTACAAGGCGTTTAGTCGAATGTTTCGGCAATGGACGTTTCTTAAACGTCTTAAACGCTCTGGTTGCGCTCACGATCTGAACAGTGTGAAGGCTACAAAGGAAGGGGAGTGTGCTGTTGCATGCTGGGCATGCCCGCACAATGGGATCAATCTGCCACCTGACTGGCGCAATGTTGAACCAAAATTCATGTTTGTGTCCGACCGGCACATACAAGCTTTTTCTTGACAAGGTCATATAGGTTCTTATATATGTTAATCCTCGCAATGGATGCCAATTTTCGACTGAGCAATTGCATTCGCAAGAATGATAAGGCTGACCCTGAGCTGGGCCCTGGCTGGGCTTATCTCGTTAACAATGATTGGTATTCGGAGCACCTGAAGAATTACGTGTCGGAGAAAGACGTAAGTATCAAAATGTCTCAATAACTCTTGCGCTAAACTTTATCTTCTAGATCAGCACCTGCATCGCATTTGCTGCCCTGTTTCAGAAGGACAGTAGAATGACAACGGGGTTGCGCAGTTCAGGTGTAGGTGCATGCATGTGTGCTAGGCACAAGGTGATACGACCATGTGGTGTGGGTGACCTCCAGAAAGGGGAACGGTGAGTCTCTTGCATTTCTGAATAGAATCACTCACAAATGATCACCCAGATATGCTAACATGGATTATATCTTTTTCTCAGCCATCGTCGGAGTCACCCTCCTCGCCATTACAATTTCGTACGACATTGTGTGTCAATGGAAGATCAATTTGGCACAAAGGATGAGCCTGTTACTGAAGAGGCTAACTGACCAAAACCCAGACCTTCCACCAATCGAGGAGCGCCTACGATTCAGTCTTCCTGTTTGGCATGCCAATGCACACGAGCGTGATTGCCAGGTTTCGAACTCACTGAGATATCAGCAAGGAATGGCCCATACAGATGGAGAGGGAATCGAGCATGGATGGTCACATATCAATGGGCAGTCATCTAGCACAAAAGAGATGGGACCCGGTGCACGACACAACACTCTTGATGACCACTTTGGATACCACAACTGGCAGTGGAACATCGGTCTTGGTAAGCCCTCTCTCTCTGTTATATACTGTACTTGACTTATTTGCGATTACACAATAGGAAATTCATTGAAGGAGAAGCTAGAAATAGCAATCAAGGAGCGCCAGCGGCAAGTCGAGTGTTTCAAGGGCATCAAGAATACTCTTAAGACGGAGATGGTGAAGGAGTTTAAGCAGCAGGTTGAAGCATGGGAGGCTGATCCATCCCAACCCAATCCCTACATTGCACCGAAGAAGGGTATGCTATCTGGTGGTTTAATATTGTTGTTAGACTTACTATTTCTCAGGTGGACTCATGGAGGCGGAAGTCAGGCTGCAACTGCGTAAAGATGAGATGGACAAAGTAAGAGCTGGTAAGGCTCCCCTTCACGAGACGAGTGCAACAAGTTTCTTGGTAGCAGGACTGCAGCTTGAGGAAATGCAGTACGTATTCCTGAGCAAACTTCATTTAACCAACATCTCACACAGGTCTGACAGGCGGCAAGTTTGAGTAGAAGCCACTGCAGGTTCCGCTTCAACAACCAGCCTAGCTAATCAGCTCGAGGAGAAGCGATTAGGTATATTGAGTAGACTAAAAGTTTTCCGTGACCTGCAGCGAATCTACATGCCTGGCTCCATGCAAGCAATTGCCGAAGAGGACGAGATATACAGACGCAATGACATGCCGCCCCCACCAGCTGAGTCAATCAAACTCTGGCTGCCCTCGGACCTTGACCACAAGACCACCCCATTGGCTGTATTGCTGGTCTCGTGGAGATGGAAGCCAAGTTGTGCGAGGCCCAGTGTCGCGAAGCCCTCGATAATATCTGTGATCGCCTGCACTCAAAGAAACACCTCATCGACAGGCGGAATAAGCATGTCACTGGGCAGAACAAGAGTACCAGAGCACGAGTCTTAATTGCTTGCATTGGAGATCGTGTGACCACCAGTTTTGAAAGGTATTGTCATGCGTGGGAGGCTTTATGGGCACTGGGAGGAGAGGCGGAGTTTGGTGAGATGCTCAAACAGTTAAAGAAGGAACACTTGGTCCTGGATGGAGACGAAGACTCACCGGACGATGAGGCGAGTTGAAAGATGATCCTCACGGGTGGGGGCAGAGGGCCGCGGGCAAAGAAAAAGAAGGGTACTGAGGGTGAGAGCCGGAAAATCTTGTCGTGGATCTGGTTAGCTGGGGAGGTCCCCGGTGAGGATGAGAGTGGTGGTTTGCACAGCTGTGGGTATTTTTAAATATATACTATAGTTATTGTGCTAACCTCTGCCTTTCAGCTATTCGGATTGAGTGGCTCAAGGCTCGTGCAAGAAAGAATTGGTGGAGCGAGGAGGTTGATCTATTGTGAGAGGAAATGAGGCGTGTGCTGCGATTTTTAGAATGGTGAGTGGAGTGGTGGTCATCTCATGAGGTGGACTGGGATGGTTTGGATCAAGCGGTTGCAGACGGCTTACCGGCATATGCTTTACGTCAAGCCGCATTGCATCGCGCTCTTGGACAATCTTTTAAGGCCATGTGGGATGCAAAGAAAGTGAAAGCCGCGAGGGCCGCCGAAATGGACCAGGATATTTTCTATGAGTAGATTAGATTAGATTACGCAAATAGATTGGATTGTGCCATGTCTATAGATTAGATAGTACCTCAAATATCAAGTCCTTCGTACATGGCAACTTATATAAATATTATAAAGAATATGTGGATATACAATAAACTTCGTGCATCTGAATGGGGCCAGCCGCCCAGCCATATCTGTTGATTGTGTCTCACACCACTGTATGGCTAGAGACATGTAGGATTTAACACTTTTTCTGGTACCAGCCATGTATGTTAGCATATCTACTACAACATGGGGTGTTCCCACAAACTCATGTTCTCTTCGCTGGTGGTCCCTCTACCACTCTTGGTACGGACCACTGCGGGCGAATGAAAGAGTCGTTGATGACTCTGATGGGGGTTTCTTTACTGATTTGGTCCTGTGAGGGACTGACAAGTTTTTCGATTGTGAAGAGAGATGAGGGGGTTGGTGAGGCTGTTGACGATGGTACTTCTCGGAGTATTGGGAATAAATCTCTGATACTTGCAAGCATATTGAGAGGATTAATGGTTGCGCAGTCGCAACTGATATCTTCCTCGATGGTAAATAGCTCGGCGAGTGGAGATAGAAGTGTCGGTGTTCGTGATAGCTCTGTGAAGGTTCTCTCGTTTCGTAGCTTGGATTCGATACTGAAGAGGTTTCTTAATGGTATGAATGGGTTCTGGGGAGTTGTTGGGTGTCCAAGGTAAGCTGATGATAGGTCGTTGGGGGTGTCTGTTAGATACGTTCTAGTTGGGTTCTCTCTCAAGTACAGAATCGTTTCTTCTTCTTTGGCTGGCAGGGCCTCGCATATGAGCTCAAGTAGAAGAAATGGATCAGAGTGCGGTACATCTGGGAGAGAGAAGAGTGTTGATTTCCGTTGAAGGTGATCGTTGTCTTGGTTGTGGACATCTAGTAGATCCTCCAGCTGCTGCTGCTCAAGGGGAGGGAGAGGTTGGTCGAGAGAATATTCCTCTGTAGTTACTGGGTGATGATTCCTGTTGGACCGTCAATAGTTCCAGCTGAAGAATTGTAGGTCCTCTGGTTCGTCAAATAGCTTGAGGGGCATGTACTTGGCTTGTATTTGGAGGTGGAGGTGTCGGAGATCTTGTAGGAGGAGGAGTGGAAGCGGGGGTGCTGAACTCGTTATTCTTTTCAATACCTATCCTTATATATCCTCTCTCGTTATCAGTAGAGTATCGGATATCAACGGTGATAAGGATCGGTCCATATCCACTTAAGAATAGAACACCTAAGAGGGGTATGACAAATTGAAATGAGTAATGAATGATGGGCGAGTGATTCTCAGCAGTGTCCACCTCTCGTTGATTTGTACGGTGGTGGAACTCCTTTGATCCAGTTGGTTCAATATCAGAATCAAACTTTGAATCTTCTTTCTCTTTGAAGAGGTTCTCCAAGACAAGGGACTGATTGATAATGGAAGGTTGGCTGAAAATAGAAGAGTGTGATAACAACGGTTAGAAGGGTGAGGATAAGAAGCATGTGGTGTGAAGAGGTGAAATAAAAGGGAGTCTTAAGCTTTTGTCAGCGACTAGTTCTGTAATTTACACTCCCCCACGGGTCCACCTGGAGTCCATGTAAACTCCGGGTAAGTCCATGTGGACTCCTTAAGGACTCCATGTCAACTCCTGATGGAGTCCGTGTGGACTCCTTGTGGACTCTGGGTAAGTCCGTGTGGACTCTGGGTAAGTCCGTGTGGACTCCGTGTGGACTCCGTGTGGACTCCTGATAAAGCTATTATTCTAAGGCTATCTAAACTTATCAATTACTTATTGAAACATTTATAAATACCATATATTTCAGACTCTTTGCATAATTACAAACCAATATCTTACAAGTACACATCACTGTTGTGTGATCAGACAAACCTAATATGGTAATTTCTCAACTATACATGTATGTATATGTTTTCTGAACCAGATTTTTAATGTGAACTCAATGGTGATGTC
>KN833001.1:163662-180122 GCA_000827315.1 Piloderma croceum F 1598 | reverse complement strand
GCTATTGTTCTAAGCGTGAGAAACAAACCATCAAGAACATATCTAGCTTCAGATCTAAATCCTGGGGACATCTTCGTGAAGATATCCTGAGGTTATATGATGCAGATTTAGATACCAGAAGGTATAAAGTCAAGGATGTCAGAAACTTCTCCAAGAAACAGAAGACCAGGAAAATCAGAGATTTAGCTGGATGGGAGAAGTATTGCAGGGCATTCTTGTTACTAGGCCATTAAATTTCAAAACATACCTACTTTTTTCTTGTTTTGTATCTGTATCTTGTTTTTCAACAATTTACCACACAAATGAACAAAATAGATGGTGCATTATATCTCAAAAAGCAAGTTTTCACATATACAACTGGACAAAATCTGCCATCTCCCCAATGCCCATTCCCACCAAATGACCTCTCCAACCTCCCCCTCCCAGTTCAAAAAATACACAACAATGGAGACGCACACACCTGGAAGTCAACCCCCAGGGTTATAATGATTATGTGGCCTTGAGTGTTGTGGGGATGGTGAATGAGTGTATTGTCTTCTCTTCACCAGAACAAGACCTAGCGAAAACACAAGACCTATCTCACATGATAGCCCTCTTGATCTACCCACGCTACATACATCTGTTTGTCATCAAGAAATAATCTAAACACAGTGAACACTTTTTTGGCATGTCAAAACAATTGACGGAATCAAATTCAGACTATTGTTATTTACTGCAAACAGAAGCATAACCCAAAATTAGATTATATCCTGGCAACAAAATCAAAATATGACATATTCTTTTGTTCAACTGAAATAAATAATTCCTTGTTCCAATTATATCTTTGACTATTTCCTGTGGCCAAAATTAAAATGATAGTCTGTTTATTTTCTCTAGTAGTCTTCAAATTCTGTCTGAAAGAAAGAGGGTTTTTTTATCCTGTGTGTCATCTTTTGGAACTCTGCCTTTTGTAGGCATTTTTCTTTCTTGCTTCCTCCCATGGCAGACCACTGGATATAATATGTACACATATGTATTAGCTATCCTTTAGCATATTTAAAATTGATGCAATGTAGTCCCACAGGGCCACTCAGAAGAATTGAACATGCAACATTTGGTACCAAATTGACCAAAAACCTGGTGAAATCTGATTTGTCAGCTATGCAGAAATTTGGGATGGTTCAACAACAACAAAAAACCTCCCTCAATTTTAAGTCTGAATTTAATTCCTCTTGGGGATCTTTTCAGCCTACTAAACAGAGCATCTTCCCAGGAGGAAATTTTTTTTTTTTTCATTTTTTCATATGATTTTTGCATAAAAGTAGCAGTGACTAGGCGATTGGCACCATAGGAAACACAATCACATTCTGACAATAGTTATGTGCCCCAAACAGATATGTTATCCAGATTTAGATTATATCCTCTGGGTAAATTATAAATATGGTTTATTGTTTTGTCTGCCTTGAATAAATAATTTTGTAATCTAATTCTCACTTTGGTTATCAGTAGCCAAAGGTATGACAATAAATTGGGGGGAGTGGGCCATTGCTATGTATGGCAGGTATGAGTCCCGTATTTTATTCATTTTATTTACATACATATACTCTGTGATGTATTTGTATTTTTCAACAATTTACTTTACTATGTGTTAACATGAAATGGGTAATCTTAGCACTAAATTCTCCCTACATCCTGAACAACCAGATTGCTGGTGGTGTATAATGAAGAACTGCAAACATCTCCATCATCTGTCTGAATTTTCTCAAGGATTTTGCTTGTATAATAGACTTGTAAAATGTTATTGACCTGTTTCCATGGGGCAAAGTGATTTTGTGCCTTGTCTCAAATATTTTAAATAAAGTATATAGTAAAAAATACAAAGCTATCATGGTGTGTACATGATATACATATGTAAACAAAATGAATAAAATATGGGACTTATACCGACCATACATAGCAATGGCCTACTCCTTCCAATTATTGTATATAAATATTAGTTCATTCTAAAAATTTATAAAAAAGGTTAGTCCAATCACCAAACAAACATAACAGTTAAATTTGCATTGAAGAATAGCATATACATATTTATCAATTCTTGAAATTACAAAAACAGGTGGGTTCAATTTCAGAATAGACATCACAATTGAATTCACATGAGAAATTGATACAAAATGCATATAATTATGTATTAATTCTGAAAATTACCAAAACAAATTGTTATGATCAGCAAACAGACATTACAGTTGAATTCACATTGCAAAACAGTACAGAATGTATATAAAGTCTCAAAATAACCAAAACAAGGTGGTTCAATCACCAAACAAACATCACAGTTGAATTTGCATTGAAAATGATACAGAATGCATATAAATATAGGTAAATTACCAAAAGCACCAAAAAAGGTTAGTCCAATCACTAAACAGACATTATAATTGAATTTGCATTGAAAAATGGTGCAGGATGCATATACATATTTGCTAATTCTCAAAATTACCAAAATTGGTTAGTCCAATTGCCAGACACCAATTGCCAAATGGACATCACAGTTGAATTCACATCAAAAAACAGATCCCAGACATATATAATATCATCCATGTAGTGCAATAGCCATTGAGATCATGAATTTGTTATATCAGCCATAAATGGAAATAGATGAGAGACCATAGTTGTACATGATTGTAAACAGATGTAAATAATAATGTATAACACATTTGGACCTCAAGAGTATAAATTGTGAGATCAAAAAACAATGAGCAAGCGGTTTTTGGCATTTTGACTATTTTGACTATTTTGGATATAATATCCTAATTAGGCAAGTCCTACCACAATGACAAATCAAAACAAATGTCTCATAACACATTTAGATCTTGAGAGTATATATTATAAGAACACAAAACAATGAGCAAGCAATTGTTTGATATTTTGACTATTGTGAATTGTTTAGAAGCAATATCCTAATTAGGCAAGTGCCACCACAATGACAAATCAAAACAAACATCTGAGAGCATTTTAAAAAAATTGTATTCAAAATTTTTTCCCCACAGTAACAAATTTGTATTCAAAATTATTCCCATGGTACTCAAGAGCAGTGTTAGAGAGGAGAAAACACCATAAAAGCATGGTCAAAGAATGAGCCTTTAAAAAAATTTAAAAGACTCATAACTTTGGTCAAGAGAAACAAATCAAAAGGCGTGAAAATTTCTAATGGTCTTTGCATGATAGTACTTGTGTGCAAACAGAATATAATATCATAAATGCATTATTATACACTTTTCAGACCCACCTAACTTTGAAATATTCTGCAGTCACAGGGTTAGAACAACTTGTTTTATAATGTGCTTATTGTGTAAAGTAATTATTTAATTATCTTTTTGATTTCCTTATAGATCACTATAGCTAAGCAAATATCCTAGCAAGTGTAACTGAATCAAATGAGATCAAACGGGGCCAGTGGTATTTTGCTTCTGCAAGGTTCAGATTGTCCCAGTCTTCTTCCAATTCCAAATGTGAGTCTGTTGCTGCTTTCACTGTCAATCCATCACTTATATCTCCAGAATCAAGATCAATCATTATCTTGAAACCAGGATTCAATGAGCATCTCAAGCCTTTGGGTGTAGTTGGAATCTTGAGATCTGGGACCAATAATCCAGGGCTGGAAGCTCAAGAAGTATAATGTGATTGGTGGGATTTTGCAGCCTTGTTTTTGGCTGATTTAGAGGGTCAAGACATGTATAATAGAGTAGAATATCTATGATATAGTTGGGTGTTTGCAAGATTACCAAAAAGTAATTTATCAAAATTTCAACAATGATTTCACCATTGTGGCTGTGCAGCACTGCCACTGTACACATTTGGTGGTGACCAAGTGAACGACACCATAGATTATCATTTTACTTCTGGCCACAGGAAATAGTCAAGGATACAATTAGAACAATGAATTGTTATTTCAGTTGAACAAAAGAATATGTCATATTTTGATTTTGTTCCCAGGATATAATCTAATTTTGGGTTATGCCTTCATTTGTGGTAAATAACAATTGTCCAAATTTGGTTGCATCAATTGTTTTGACATGCTAAAAAAGTGTTTGCTGTGTTTAGATTATATCTTGATGACAAAATGGCTAATTCCAATATCAGATCCGATGGTTGATAATTGGGGAGCTTGCTCCCCTATTATCCGTATGTGCTGGCGAAATGCAGATGCTTACCAATCAGCATCACCAGATTGGGAAAGCATCACCCAGTTTGGCGACGCCCCCTGATTTGGACGCACTGTGGCAGTGAACTTGCTTGCTCTGTAGTTCTCCATTGTGAATGACATATCATGGCCATTTACTGATGGTTTTGCTTCACACCATCCAGCTTTGACTAATGATAGGTTCCATGCAGTGGATGGGGCAGGTCTGTGAATCAGCTTCCTTAAATTTAGGTGCCAAATAA
The DNA here is from genome assembly GCA_000827315.1 of Piloderma croceum F 1598. NCBI lineage: Eukaryota > Fungi > Basidiomycota > Agaricomycetes > Atheliales > Atheliaceae > Piloderma > Piloderma croceum. The sequence continues at coordinate 175,703 of KN833001.1, read as the reverse complement.
AATATCTACATTCCTAGTATGCTTTCCATAAGCTTTGCACAGTGGAGGAGGGGGTCTGCGGGGGCTTCCCCACATATAAATATACTACATACCAATATGCACAATAAGTGTGGATTTGCATTGCTCTGTGTGATAATTTATTGATCTTAGCATAATCTAAAATAAATAAATATTGACAAATAGAATCCACGAATATTCAGATTTAGCGAGCTTCCCATTACCGGTGGGAACCCACTGGCACATATTATATAGTGGTATAATGTGGCTGTTCACAACAGAGGACTGACGACAAAACAGCAAGGGTGTTGTGAGTTTGTGCTTAGTGTTATTTGCAAAGTAGTAGTTTAACTTTAACGCCAACGTGCCATGGCCAGAAGGTACTGTCCGTCTGTATAGTAATCCGGGCGATAATTAAAACGACATGAGACAAAAACACATCATTTTGATCAAAAAATGGGAATATGGACTGACTGGCGCTCCCAGCTCCCCAGCCCAGCCAACCACATCACCACCATACCATCTCACATTCTGATGAGTAAAAGTGCATCTGTTTCATATATTCAGCGATGTAATACTAACTGTGCCTGAACCCTCTTTCCCCTGAGACACAACGAAATAATGTCAGCTATCGAGTCTACAATGATGAAGAAAAACGCAATCATAAAGTACCTGGAGCAAGACAATTCGATTTTCATCCATCCAGATGCGTACTACGGTATCAATATCCAAGTGCTCCTCTGTAATGACCTCTCGATATGGAAGATACGAATTGACATCTTCGTGAAAGATCGGGCCCGCCGGTATCCGCGAACCTTCCGTGACGACTCGGCCTTGCCGCAAAGACTCTAATGAGGCACCACTATGCGGGACTGAAGATGAAAGTGTGTACGAGTTGAAATCAAGAAGTCGCAACTTTTTATAGAACGAGTCTCGGCTTAACCTCTCAACGAGCATGTCAATGACTCTGAGGCCATATGCCGCATGGCACCATGATTTACCCCAACGGGTGTTCGACGGACCCCAGGCATTCCAAGGTACAGAGTGATCTTCAGATTCCCTGAGAAGTGACGGGAGTTTGGGATCTGAACCAAAGAAGGCTCGGACATGGATGTACACCAGGTGATCCCCATCCGTCCCACCAATTCTACGTGTATCAGTTATGAAAACTTTGAGAACACAGATTCGATCTTCCGGGAAAGGGTGGAAAAGTGATTTCTTGAAAGATGGAATGGGAGTTAAAGTTCCGCCCACAGGTGAGCAGTAGTTTGCAGACATGTGAGAGTATTGGAACCCTGGTTGAAGCAATGGAAAATTGAATCTACCCCTGCAGGTCATACCATTAGAGCTGATGGCAGGGTCATCGAAATCATATAGCTCGACGCGGCCGTTGTGTGGACAGGTGATCAGAATGGTAGTAGTGGACAGGAAAATGATATCAGTGATATCTCCGATGTCGCTCAACTCGCACTGTAAATCGCCAGATCAGCGTAAATAACAGACCATCATACATTTGTATCACATACTCTGTGCGGTGGGGTCGCCTCAGTCCAATTCCATATTTCTAGGAATCCGCAGTTACCAATGACGATATTCCGCACGAGAAGTGCGATAAAATCCCCAGCTATTTGGACCTTCACTGAAGGCCAAAACGCCACAGGGTCCACCCGAGACCTGGGGAGGGAATTGTGGGTCAACATCCCAGCTCTTGGATGGGGCTCTGAGGTCATGTTTAGACCGGCTGATTCCCAGAGAACGACAAGCATGCACGTACGGTTTGTCGATATTGTTCTCATGTGCGAAGTGTAAGCAAATTCGGAACTGCCAGCTTGCTGTATCAGAATGAAAGCTGATTGGAGAGGATTCGAGCGGTTACCCATGGGGAGGCAGTTCGACTACGACGATAAGATCCTGTGCTGAGTCCGTAGTATACTGGCATATCTGAAAATCCATGGAATGGGTCCACGAGAGAGGCGATTCTCGATCAGAGCTAGGATAAAGTTGATAAAATGAAATCGATTTCCGTTTTCGAAAGGAGAACACGCTTCCAGCATACTCGTAGGAGGTCAAATCATGCCGGGCGGTGGATATACTTGGGAACTCGTCGGAATTCAGCCGTAAATATCTCCATGCATCTTGATGTTGTTTCAAAACTTCAAGACGGGCACTGGCAGAGAGGGACGTTTCGCCAAAAGGCGGCTTCGACCAGACCATCCGGTGGATTCCCAATTGCATCAGGAGCTGTAGCTCGATAGAGTCATCTATAACTCTGCAAAATCGTTTACAGCTCTGTTCACGAGTCAGTCGATGTTGCAAAATAGCTGAGAGCTTCTGACGTACCAGAGAGCAATGGTGAAGATCTAAGAGATCCAGGTATGCAAATATCAGGCATAGCACCTCGGTTGACTGATTCAAGATGTAGGGTAACATCAGTGATCATCAAGTGAGATTGCCTCAGTTACTAATTAGACGGTCTAAAAATGCGTCGCGCAGATAGATGTATTAGTAGTGGCTCACAGCCACAAGTGGTACTTTCGTCCGAGCCAATGAATTATTTAACCATATAATTTCAAAAAGGCCTGCCAGGTCATGAACTAATGATGCTATGCTATGTACGGGTCGATTTGCGGTGCGAGTATCTAGCTAGCTAATAACAAGCCCAATATGTCTGTCTGTCTGTCTGTATGGTGGTCCAAGCAATGATTTGAAACGACGAGAAACAAAAGGTCAACTTTTTGTGACGAGGGAATATGGGTTGACTGATTGGTGGTCCCCGCCCCCAACCTAGCCAGCACCGGTATATAGAAGGGGTATAATCTACAACGCCATACCGGGTACGGCAGAAGCCTCTCCATATATATTTTGTTCGTGTTCGTGCTCGTGATCATGCTTGTGCTCAGTAAATCCAGACAGACCAGACGAAGGAAGGGGAAGGGTAGGAGAATTGGGTTTGGTATCGGTTTTGGGTTGGGTATCATGCATCATCACCACACGATCCAGATCATCGTGAGGCTTCTGCTCCCGCTCCCGCTCTATTTGGGGTTCGGGCTGACGCGCTTCGACGGCGGCTATGGCGGCTTTGACCCTGCTCGGGAGGGCGGGCGGAGTAGTAGAAGTAGGTGCTGGAGTCGATGTAGGCTCTTCAAATTTAGTTTCAATCAGTTCTTCCACAATTTTCGACGGCTGGGGCCGCGGGGGTGGCGGTGGCGGTGACGAACGAACAGTAGGTTGCTCCTCAACTTTAGATGGTTGTAGCCGCGGTGGTGATTGTGGTGGCGCAGATAACGACGAACGAACATCATTTTCTTGGCTCACATCAGGTTCCTCTTCAACTCTCGACGGCCTCGACAGTGACGCAGGCGGCAACGACGACCGAACTTCATCCGCTCTTTGCTCACCTCCATCAGCAGGACCCGACTTTGCATTTCCCCCAAACACACCACTAACACCACTAACACTCCCGCTCCCGACCTTAGGCATAGAAAACCTTGACGCCCTCGTACTCAAGAATGAACCAATCCCAGCTCCCCAAGCACCTACGGTGGCTTTTGCTTCTAGCGCTGCGGCGCCTAGGTCGACTGAGGATTGGTGTTGGCGCGTGAAGGAGGATGGAGAAGGGGAGGGGGAAGAGATGCTTGCGGATCTATGTGATGTCGACGTGGATATGGATGAGGTGCGGGGCTTGATTGATGTTAGCAGACCTAGGCCGGCAGTTGGAGCTGGAGTTGGAGATGATGACGACGAAGATCTGTCATTAGGCGTGGGCGAACCCCCCAAATCCGCACTCGACCCCGCTGAAAGCGGCGGACTAACTTCCACAGGCGTACTCGACACACTCGACAAACTGCCCGAAGTAGAAACAAGCCCCTCAGCCCCCTCAGAGCTCGGCGTCCTCTGCAACTGCTGCTGAAACCTCCCCTTAACACCCTCAACAGCCCTAAAAAACCCTCCAGCCCCTGCCGTAAATGTTCTAGAAATAGCCTCCCTAGTAGGCGTCACCAACTGCTGTTCCAATTTCAGCTCTTGTATCCCTTCGGACAGTCGGAGCCCGATATCAGCTACGACGGAGGGTTTCTCGTTACATGGGTGACGGGGCTCGACTATATCGAAGAGCATTGGGTCTGTTGTGCGGTTCCAGACTTCGAAAGCGTTGGTTTTTTTGAATTCAGCAATCCAGAGGGGGTTGAAGTCTTCTGTCGAGTTTGCGTCACCACCTGGGGGAGCACATTAGTGCTTTAGACCGAGATAATAGATGGTAGATAGGAACGCACCTGATCCGCCTGTGATCATGACGCCATTAACCTCGCCCTTGGCCACGAAATCGCGATACCGAACAGAAGCCAAAGCAGCAGAAACGTATTCCTCAAACTTTGTCCGCAGGTAATCATCGCTCCCTTTGAACCTGCGCTCAATATAACGCATTAGCGTCAAACCAGATAAAAGCATGGGGGGACGTACTGCAAGCCAGTAGGCTTCATCGGATCGTCATTATCCCAACCATCATTCACGTCTCGCACGATATCGTCCATCCATTTCCGATCAGCAGCCGTCAACCCTGCTGAGCGCTCCAATTTCGGATCGCGGAACTCGAATGTGCCCGTCTCGATCTACGCCCCACCCAACCCAACATAAGATATCATTCCTCAACAAAACAAGAACTCACATTAACCAACAAATCAATCTCCTTCTGATTTGTAACGATCGTATTAGTACTCCCACACAACCAACTCCTTGTCTCCCTAATCATGTCTAACTGCTGCAACGGGATATACGGCTGAAAGAACGCGTCTTTGCCAAATACGTCCAGCGGCAGGCCAAGATACGCCATCATACTCTTCCTATCGCTCGTCCGCAACGAGTTGGGTTTAGTGAGCGTAGGGGCGCGCGAGGCAAGTGGCGGGGAACCGGAGTCTTGTAGGGTTTGGAGGAGCCCTGGAAGTAGGGAGACGAGGGAGTATTGGTAGGTGCATAGACGCTCTACTGGGTGGCCGTAGAACATAATTCGGCGTTGGAGCATAAGTGCTTTGAGCAGAACTAAAGTCCGCTGTCGGAAAGTGTGTACTAGCTCGCGCAGTGATGTACCCATATACAGCCCCGATTCCGTCAGTTGGCTCCTGAGTGCAGGTTCGAGCGATGCAGCGAAGTCGAGTAAGATATCAGTCTGTGAGAAGTCTCGCTGTTCGAAGAGGGCGCGTGTGACCACGCCTAGTTTATCTCTTATAGGTCCAAAGACGGGTTCTGAAGCGAGGACGACTACGGCTTTTTGGACTATGGAGCGGGTTACGTCTTTGTCTTTGACGAGGAGGGTTGAGCTTGCTATTTGGCGATTACAGGATATACCGAAGATGGTGGATGGGTTTTGGGAGGCGGATGGGACTAGATGGAAGTAGGCGTAGTCTTCCGCTGCTAGGTGTGCGCCGTCCGGAAGGGCGAGGAAAGGGAGGGTGTTGGATATTTCTGGGTCGGCGAATATCTCTCCTTGGGAGAACTCGATGCGCGGACCGACGAGGTGGTTGAAGTCTACTAGGGCTATACCGAGTACTAAGGGTGTGTTGGTGTTGCGTGGGTGGATAAGGGTTGACTCGGGGCGGGCTTTGCGAGAGTAGGATGTCGAGTTTGATGTGAAGCTTGTTATACTTTCCGCTCGGGGGGTCGTAATACTACCATCCGCGTCGTGTTGTTGTACCGGGGTAGGTGGGTACGTAGCAACGGTGACTGGGGGTGATACAGCCCTCTTCTGCGGCTCAGAATCATACACAGACGGAGCAGCGCTAGTAACAGGACTCATAATGGCATCATACGGGTTCTCATGCAGGTAAAGACTGTCGTCGTCGTCCCCCGCTTCTGAGCTGAAGTCTGTGTCCAGAGTGTAAGGGTGTGATTCATGCTTGATGTTGGAGAGGAATTCGTGAGCTAGGTTTGGGGAGCTGCGGTGGGAGGAGTCATGGTCGTCGTTGTCATGGGTGTATGGGGTGTTGTGATCGTCGTCGAGAGCGATGGAGTGACGAGGAGACGGGTCGGAGAGGAGGGAGATGGAACGCTGTGAAGCAGTGTCGGCGTCGTCGTCGTCGCCGTGTGGTGCGGTGTTGTGGATGTCGTTGTGGTCGTCCATGTCAACCAGTAAAATGCCAATTCAAATCAGAAGAAACGTGAATTCTCGATTTGGGTTGCCTCATCTCTTCCTCTCATACACGGGTCCTGGGTGCGCCCTGTTTCGCATCCAACAATGTTATCCCATCTCCCCCTCGTCGTCGTCGTCGTCGCTACCCTCTACCACCCAACAATAGCCCAGCAGGCTGTGTTCTCTGAACAACTGGCGACATCAGCATCACAATCACTATCAACGGTGCCAGGGCCGGAGCCGGTGCCGACGAACAAGGGTTGGATCGATCCGCGTATCAATGGTGGGCAGTTTCTCGATGTAAGTCCCCCAAAGCTTAATGAAGAGGAAATGGACTGAAAATGAATGTATGGAATAGTTCACGACAGAGACTAAAGGCGAACCGCTAAACGTGATCATATCCGCCTTGTCTGACCCGTTCATACTCACCGAGCCAGGTCTACATCACTACGCCAAGTGACACCCCCTTCCCCTCCCTCTCATTATCATCACTGACCTAACCTCCTACAGGTCAATAGGCTTCTCCGAAGAATGCCTAGGCCTCCACTACGGCCACATCCACCAAGCGAACCTAGGTGACGGCATTCCCCTCAAACCCGAACAATTCCTCGCCCGCCAATACTACTTCCCAATCTGGGGTACCTGCTGGGAATCCTTCTATGGCGGCCATCACTTCCGCGCATGGCGCCAAAATGGTAGCTTAGCCCCAAGCGGAGCCTGGTTCCTGGCTGTTAGCAAGGAGAGTAAAGCGAAGGATCATCATGATATTGTTAAGGATGGGTATAATTTAGGGAGAGATTGGCTGGTGGGGAAGGCGGTTGATGGGGGTTATTGGAAGGGGATGTGGTGGAAGGCGGAGGTGGAGTGGAGGGAGGGCCTTTTGAAGCCTGGGAAGGAGGGTGTTAATCATGGGATTGAGCAGGATGGGAGGGTGGCAATTTTGACTGTTAAGCGGCTGTGATTTCCCTACCCCGGACTTCAAACTGACGATTTGCGACGACTCTACATGTCCACCTCCAGGTGCAGATATTCCCCACGTGCTATACCCCATCTCCTGCTAGATATAAATCTAGAAACACCACCATACTAATCAGTACCCCAATTACCGATTACCCAGCTGATGTGTACGCGTATGTATGTAGAGTAAATGTACATGTACTTCTATGTGTTGTACGGTTTATTTTATTTTATTTTATTTTGAATGGACTTGGTCCTTTATTATTATTATTTCTTTACGCGCCAAAAGGGTATGGTCCGCGTCCCTCCAAGCCTATGTACTCAGACTAGGATTCTAGTATTTCTTTTAACGGAAAATAGAGTGTATCTGCACGAATATATATTGACTGTGGCTGATATTTTTGAAGCTCCACCCAATGAAATTTCCAGCCCCACCCAGTGAAATCTTGCAGAAAGAACATACCCACAAACTGACAACACGAAACCTACTCACTCCATTTTTGAGTGAAGTGGCAAATAGGCAACTGTGGGCCTGAGAGTGGGGTATTGCATGCATGTAGGGGTTGTTTTGAGTGGTTAACAGGATATAGGAGTAAGCAGAAAGACACTGAGAGGTACATACTACAAGCCAAGGTAAAGACAGTAAAGAAGTGGCACAAGATATTAAATTACAGCATAAATGAACAATATTCTCAACCATTAAAAAAATAAGTTGTATGCCAGAGATACAAATTCGGGTAGAATTAATTAAGTAGCACCAGTTGTTATGGGGAAACAAGAGATAAAAGAGCAAGGGAATGAAGAGAGCATGATGTGGTCGCGTTTTGTGGCTGTGCAATGGCAGATAACATTTTCCCAGGCAGATAACACATGTCAATTTTGGTGGATTCATGCTACACTTTAAATACATCTAAAGCAGTGATAATTTGATTTACATAGAAGGATATCTCTCTCAATATTTCCATGATTTATAGTACAGTATTGAACTCAGGAAACGTGCGATGTGAATGGAAGTGACCGAGTTTGCACAGCCACGGTTATCTGCCAAAATGGCAATTGACGGGCGCCTGTTATCTGCATTTGGCTATGGCAGATAACGGTTTTGCCTCACCTCCTCTCCACAGATCGTTTAAAATACTGATAAAATGCGGACTATATAGTAGGATGTCTATATAATGGACAAAATAAATTATAGTATTTAATGTTTGATATTGAGTCCAGGAGAAGCTGATTAAAAACAGAAATGACCGCTCTGGGCACAGCCACTGCAGATAACAGGCAGATAACGCCCAGCACAGTGAGTAATAAACCCTTTTCGTCCTCAAGGTTTTGGTGCTTATTTGTACGCATTAGGATCGGCTTGGGCAAAATTTCCTAATTTTCGTCCGCATTATATATCGGACCTTGTAATGTCATTAATCCGTCCGCATAATTGTCTAATGGCTCTCGTGCTCGTCTCCCAACTCATCATGATCACTCTCCACCATGTCCTCCCCCGCCTCTGTAGTTACTACTTTATCCTTCATCAACACTTTCAGCTCCTTGATTGACGAAAAGACCTGAATGGCCCTCGACTGTAAGAGCCATAAGATGTTAGCTGCAAATGCTGGCAGAGTAGCAAGAACATAGGGCTGGCCCGCCGGGGTCATATTATCTGAACGAGAAATGACGCAGGAAGCTAAAGAGAACAAAATATGTTCACGAGGCACTTGTAAGAACGAACTACAACCTAACTGTGAACACGATAGAGACGAAAGGGTTTCCCCAGAAAATGGCCGATAATCCTGGACATTGATGTATGAGGGCGTACCGACACTGGTGATTGAGGGAATCCACTGATGTTGAGCGTTGCAAGCTCCACTCGTGGTGTACATTGTAATAACTGAGTATGCAACATTTGTTAAAACAGGAATCTAGTATTGGTCACTTTTTGGCTTACCTTCACCAACAACTACTTCCTTTGATCGTGGATGCATTACGATGAGGAAGTGGCCGGGGCTCAATGGATTTATGTCACTGATATTTGCTGTATAGATGTTGTCGTGAAGACTCTGCAAGAGCCTAAATGCTATCACCTTTTGACTGACGAATTTCTGCATAATGTATAAGGGGCTTGAAACAAATGGCATTTGCATCTCACTTACTGCAGCAGCTACATCCTGAAGGGTTGCTTTTTGAGTTGCCCGTATGCTTGTACTATTGATGACATAATTTCCGATGTGCTGAACTTGCCGATCTATGCCTGAAGTTTTGTTCGGCCCAGATGCTACCAGACCAGCCAACTTTTTCATCAATGCATCACGAACTGGTGTTTCGTCAGGTGAAGAATGGCGTATATTTGCCACAGATAACGTAGAAGGAATTGCGAGATGATTGGCCTGGCGAACTGCCCTGGCAGTCACATTTGGTTGATGAAACTGGTGCTGAGCAACAAGAACATCTCCAACCAGTTTGATGGTACCAGATGTTGTCAACGTCAGCGGCTCGCGCCTCAAATGCAAAGCAGGGGAGATTTGGACGTTCTGGTACAGGTAATCAGACTTTTTCTTGACAATCAAAACAGACAACAATACCGGTGGGGAAGGTGTCATATTTTCCTTGATATTGTTCTGGACAGTGGCTAGTGAATCCTCTGTTGAGTCGGGCAATGCAGCACTATGGAGGCTTGTGAATTGGAGTAGAGGTTCAATTGGAGAGGGACATACATAGCCATTGTTTTGTCAATGCCATCCGCGGCAATTGCCATCTCACACATTTCAACCTGATCTTCGACTTGTGAGGTCAACGGCATGGTCGCATACAGCATCATGAGTTCATGGAGTGTTTACGGGCGACATGGTGAGGGTGCTGGTTTGAGCGGTTTTTGAGCAGGAGCCGGTGCAGTGTACTGTGCTAACATCAATGACGCATTGATCCCTACAGCTGCCAGAAGTTGTTCAGCTTCTTTGAATGCCGAAACTGAGGCTTGTTGAAGATCCCCGTCGCTGGGCCAAATTCTAAGGGTTTCGAGATCGAGATCACTGACATGAAAATATGTATTGTGATATCCAGAAGCCGTTTGATTGGCTTGTTCTTCCGTGGACAGGTCACCAAAAGTACCAAGGATGAGAATCCGAAGTTTTGGGTAAAGGTATAGGACATCTGCGTAATTAAAGTCCTTTTTGATGACATGAAGAAGGCCAAACAGATGTTTGCAGGGTTCCATTGAATGCAGCCAAGGTAGAAGTGGGAAAATTTGTGGTAGACAATGATGAGTGAAAGCAAGCTGTCACAGAGTGTTACAAAAATGTCGAATGACTCGTGGGAAATGAATTGAATGTCAGTTGTGTGATCAGGATGAGCAACAATATGGCTTCGCCACCCAATCAAAAAATATCTCGCACGCATAACCATGCGGGAACGGTCGACGTGGCGAATATTGCGGTTTTGCCATTCGTCAATAAGCTCTCCCATGATGAAAAGGTATGTGGAGAGCCCAACCTGATTCGGATAATATGAGACATGAAAATGCAATGACTCTGCAGAGAAGAGACGTGCAGCTGCACAATCATCTTGTCGATCAACCTTTTCCACATCACAATTGAAAAGTGGGCCAAGAGGATGTTTCGCAAACTCCAGAAGCTGGTGATAGAAACAAGGGAAATTGCCGAGGACTAGGATCTGCGCACCCGTAAACAGCTGGTTACGTGCAGTTTTGAGGCCACGCTTCGAATCCTGGCAAATGATAGATGGATAACCATAGAAAAGTGGTATGTTGAGATCGATAGTGCAACCTGCAGTCGTATTTGGAATGGAATACTTGTAGACGGAATGTGCAGCATCAACAACGAGGCGTTGTAGCCTCCTCTCCGTCTCAGTTCCATCGGATGACAGTGAAACCGGGTAAATGTGTGCGCGGTGTAGGAGATCAATGAGGTGAAAACGAATATCTCAAAGTGCCTCTGCAGAATCTTTGGATCCTCGAGCAACTGCTGCAAGAAGAATAGGTGGGACCTTGGCCAATGGAATCGTCAATAGATAAATACGCAACTAAATGAAGATCAAATGATATTCAAACAAGTGGTCAGGATTCGATGACATACCTTGTCCGCTTTTTTCAATTGAGAATCGTCAAAGAGAGCGTTCACAGCTTTGGCAGACGTAACATGTACAGGACCGTCACTACTGTAAGGATTACAGATTCCCGAAATCCCGAAATGTCTGAATTTACTGAAAGGACGCGCAAGCTCTTGCTTGCGTGCCACTCCCATTCTATTTTGATGTCTCTTATATATGTAGTAGTTCTCACCGATGTAGTTAGTTCTTTGGATTTCCCCCCAACAACGAGTAGCTTGTCCAGTTCTACTTGTTCCCTCGTAAGAAACTCGTTCCCGTGTGAACAACCAAATCTTCGGTTGCCACATATTTTGAACTCTAGCTTCTCTCTGTAATCTTTTATCTACTTGGCTACGTGCGGGCTTGATCACCCCTTAACGACACCGACAAAACCTTTCTTGTTTGAAATGCATACCCGAAGTGGAGCTCGTACTCGCTCTATTTCACTCCCACCTCCCATGAGCCCAAGCTTGGTTAGCCAGGCTCACGAGGTTAGTACTATTGGTGGCATAGTCCCCGAGAGTGTTGATTTGTCTTGGTCTAGCCAAGGTCTCGAGCAAAGGGACAAGCCGGCTGCTCGGATTTGCAACCCGAGCAGTGACAAGGCCAGAATTAGTTCCTGTCCTTCCCTTGAGGAAGGCAAAAAAGAGCTCGGTTCGGAGAACCTGGAGCCCGGCAGTGAAGATTTTGATTCTCCTGCCCAAGGTGCTGTTGACAATGGATTTGTCATGCCCACCTGCTACGCAAAAAATGTAAATGGTAGTGTTAGTCGTTCTAGTTGGACTAGCAACGAACAGTACTTCCCCAAGTGGTTTGATAACCCTTGGGTCGGAAAAAGTCAAAAGAAAAAAGAATTTTGTTGTTCTGACTC
>KN833001.1:146642-161162 GCA_000827315.1 Piloderma croceum F 1598 | reverse complement strand
AAAGGGCTCTCCGCACAATTAAACTCTATTGGCATGAGTGCTACGGAAATAAAGTTAGCTGCTCTCGCCAAAGGTTTGGACATGGGTTTATTTGTAATAGGGAATGAGGCTCACCTTACGGGAGGTCTTCCGGGTGAAGACTCAGAAATGACCTCGGCAGGACATGATATGCTAGAATATTTTGCCAATTTACAATCAAAGGTGGAGGGTGATACCAACACTGGCAAAGACTACTTACGAAACTTGGAGTCTAATGATGACGAGTTTGAGGATTTGCCAGACTTGGAACCTACAGCTGATTTTGAAGATGAGCAGAATGACTTGGATTGGTACTCCTACTGGGATCTTCCAATTAGTTACAGTAGACATGATCCAGATGATGATAATAACTCACCTGGAAGCCTGACAGTCTTGAATGGTGGACCTGTGGAAGACCTGGAGGGCGAGAGTATTCGTTCTCGCAGAAGAGTTGTCCCAAAGGACAGAATTCCGTCAGAACAACTGGAGGGCGGGAGCGTACCAAGTATTGTTGAAATTGTTGAAAATGAGCGAGTCGCTGACGCAACGAATGACACGCCATTTTATCATGCAACGGAGAGGGGTCAGAGGGCCTTATCTGACCCAATTGCCTTTTCTCTGGAGGTTTACCCTGATATGATCCTGTTTCAGACTGGAGAAGATGGTATAATGAACAGACTTGATATTGAAGTCCTATCTGTTAGCACCAATAATAGGTCAGTGATGATCGACTATAGCTTGTGTGTAAACAAGACGACGATGTTGAACAACCGTTGAACATTTTCACGCGGTTTTGAACAACACATGATCAAGACCTTGCTATGTCCAAATTAAGTAAACTGGCAGTTAGCGAAATTCTCGTACTGCTGTGCAGTAATATTATTGTAAGAAATGATCCTCTGCGAGGATCAGGAGGGCGAATGTAAGGATTACAGATTCCCGAAATCCCGAAATGTCTGAATTTACCGAAAGGACGCGCAAGCTCTCACTTGCGTGCCACTCCTGTTCTATTTTGATGTCTCTTATATATGTAGTAGTTCTCACCGATGTAGTTAGTTCTTTGGATTTCCCCCCAACAACAAGTAGCTTTTCCAGTTCTACTCATTCCCTCATAAGAAACTCGTTCCCATGTGAACAACCAAATCTTCGGTTGCCACAACTACCTCCAAGCACAGTCCAAACATCATTAACTTCATTCCAAACGGACAATGATTGCTCCAAATTTGCATCATCCCAAGATAATGCAAGTGGGCCGCTATAGTCAAGTTTTTCCAGCACCTCAGCTGCGATTGCTACATTTCTCTCAGAGATGCCTGCCTGAAAGCGAGGCAGTTTGGCCCGAAGTTTTCTGGATACGAATTTAGACTTTGTGCGAGTACTGGTAAAGAAACAATGTACTGCATGCTTCGGATACCCCTTCCACCAAACTGGTGCTTGAAAGTCTTGTAGGCCCGCTGAATGCGTGTTCTCAGACACTCGACGCAGGCTTGGACACAACAAAAGGCAAAAGCAGGATGGAATGGCTAACTACCGACAAACAAACGAAACAAGGCAACCAAGACTCCAAAACCTCTGTCAGGACCCCGAATACCGCCCAGCTCGTGGTGCAGTGAGCCAAAGCTCACTGTCACAAGTGCCCCCCCCCATCGTAGCGGCGTCCTCGTCGCGTCCTCGAACCCTCTAACTCCTCAGCAACCTCCTCCACAAAACCATTCCCCACGATGGGATCGTCTTCCTCATCATCCTCCATTTCCTCCAGCTCGTCATCCTCGTCACCCATGGAACTCCTTGTACTGTCTTCGTCAACACTATCACCAATGTCGAGAACATCTTCCCCACTCTCCTCGGTACTGTCCCCCTCATCTGCCGCTGTCTCCCTCAACTGAGTTTCAAGTTCCTCCTGTAGTTTTGCGAGCTGTGTACCCGACCGTGGAAGGAAGCGGCGTAGTCTGTGGGAACTGAATGTGCCAGTCATCGGCATGCCCTCTAGGGTTTCTAGGTGGTATGAGTTCCGATCGCGGTTGGTGACTTGTCTTGGTGGGGACCAACGTGGTAGGAGTTTGCGTTCCGTTTTGAATGTGTATGTCAGGTCGCTGCGATATACTTGTACCAGCTGACCCGGTTCGAAGAGGACCTCCCGTGGGGATTTCGCCAGTAGTCGTCTATCAAATGCCGCCTTTCGGCGTGCTGCATGTTCCATGGTGTGTGCGTAGCCGTTGAGACGTTGCTGTTGGGTGTATGCCTGGTGTATGCGCGTCTGTTCCGCAGTTGTCTCTGATGTGGCGTCTGCGGTTGGGGTGGGATTGGAGTTGATTATGAGTCCTAGCATGAGTTCCGCTGGCGAGCATTCCAGGGAGGGTATTAGGCGTCTGTTGAGTAGGCGGATGGCGTGATCAAAGTGGGTGGGCCAGTTTTTGGGTAGATCCTTCCATTGCATCTGTTCGTAGTCGTCCTCGCCAAGACCCGGTGCGCATAGTTTTTGTAGGATGCTCAGTAAGTTGCTATTACCGTTTTTGATAAGTCCAGCTATCCATGGTGAGTACGCGGAGATGATCTCGAGTTCGATGCCCTCCTTCTCACAGTAATCTCGGACCGGGCCGCAGTCGAAGTGAGAGCCCCCGTCCGTCATCAGGGACTCTGGTGTGTTGAATAAGTTGCAAATGAACTGCAGTGCCGCTAGTGTTGTTTTTGCGGTACCTTTAGTTTTTAGTTTGAATCCCCAACGGAAGCGAGTGAATGTGTCCATCAGCAGTGCGATGGTATGGAAACCTCCGATGCCAATTGGCATAGAAAGGTAGTCCGCGACGAACAGTTTGAATGGATGTCTACGGGTGATTGGCTCCAGGAGTGAGTGTACGTGTGTTGGACCGAAGCTCTTGCATCGTCCGCAGTTGTTTATTCCTTTCACTATCGCCTGATCGACTCGCGAACCCGAGTATTTGTCCAAAAGTGCCATTTTTACCATGTCTCGCATGTAGTGGCCACCGGTTTCATGTTGGACTCGGGCGAGTTCTGCCATTTCGACTTGTGTTACACACTCGAGTCGAGCACGAGCCCTTGATGTCCTGCCATCTGCAATTCGCCATAACTTTCCCCTGTCGATCATGTACTCTTTAGCCCGGTGCTGAGCCCTGCTCCGGTCTCGGGCACTCTTGCCATGGTCCAACTCCAGCAGTGCGTCTAGGATTGACATGTACATTGGTTCTGCAGCGAACCGTTCTCTGAGTTTCTCGTGTTCAGGAGGTAGTGTTGTGATTTGGAACAGATCGTGCGTCAATCCCGTGTCTGTATGCCAGTCTTCGCCAACTGTCCACTCATGCCCGTCGCCCGGTTCTTTTGGTAAGCCAGTGAATTGTCGGCTGATGCCATCCACCGCTTTATTATCTTTTCCAGGGCGGTATCATACGTCGACGATGTGGTGCTGGACAACGGCTTCCTTCCATCGAGCGTGTGTGGCATTCAATTTATCGTTTAGGATGATGTCTCATAGAGCTTGGCAGTCAGTTTCGAGCTCCAGTGGGTAGCCGTAGATGATGTCTGAGAACTTGTCGAGTGAGTACTTGACAGCCGCGAACTCGAGCAGGAATGGTTTGTAGCGCTCCTCTGCTGGTGATGTCCGTTTGGATGCGAAGCCAATTGGGTGTAGATGTCGTACTTTTGAGCCATTTGGAAGGATAGTGTCGTGCCACTGTGAGAGCACCCCCGCAAATCCTGTCATGCACCCGTCTGTTGTCACTACGAACGGTGTACCGTCGTAACGGGGGCTACGGAGAACAGGTTCCGATGTGAGTGCCAGTTTCAAATTGAGGAATGCATTGTTAAGTTCCGTGGTCCACTTGCCGATGAGGGACATGTTTCGCATTGCCTTCCGATAGGCGCCTTTGCCCTTGTTGCGGGGTACGTCTATACCCCTGCATAGATCAGTGAGTGGCTGTGCTATAATGGCGTAGTCCTTGATGAGGCTCCTGAAGTACCCGGTCAGACATGTGAACGAGTTTAGGTTCTGCAGGTCCTGTGGTATTCCCCAATTCACGACGGCCATTAGTTTGGTCAAGTCTGGTTTGATGCCCTGCCATCCAACACGTTCGCCAGCAAATACCACCTCGCTCATGAACAGTAATGTCTTTTGCGGTGAGAGGGAGAGGTCCTCCTTGCGTATTTGTTCTAGTACGGTACGTAATGTTGACATTTTCTCGTCAAAATTGTCTCCTGCGATGCCTCCGTCATCAGTGAATAATTCTGTCAGGGTTCCGACCAAGTCTCCCAGCGCTCGAGCCGTTACACCATGGAACGTGGTTGGTGCTCCAGTAAACCCGAATGGCATTCTGTTCCATGTCATGTAACCTCGTGAGCCCGCGTAAAATGCGGCATAAGGTTGGCTTTCCTTGGCCACGGGGCAAGTGTAGAAGCCGGATGCGAAGTCAAACTTGGAGACCCAACATTTCCCGCACAGGTTTTGCTGCATCCCGCGGATATTGCCCTGTGGCATGGGTCGTACTAGAGTGGACTTGTTTAGCTCTCCGTAATTCATGCAGAAATGGAATTTCGGTTCGGTAGTTTTCGACTCAGCTAGAGGGGTAGACGGTCCCTCCCACGGCGGTAAGTTGTTGGCTGGTTTCCTACCAGCCGCTATGCACTGATCCTCCAGGTGGTAGATGAGTTCATTCATTGTTAGTCCGCCGTTGGAATGGGCTTTCTGTGCAATTGTTACCGGTGAGCAGCATTTGACGTCTACTGCAGCAATCGGGCGAATGACTCTGGCTAGGAGCAGCTCATCCAGAACCTTGTTGAAGTACGCCTTCTGTGGAGGTGATATTGGTCGGTTGGCGATTTTGGTGCTGAATGTTGTTCCCGGTTTAATGTCCAGTCTGTGTTCTCCGTTTTTGACAGCTTTTACCTCGCTAACGGATAATGCAAAGCAGTCTGCAAATTCGACAATTAGTGCCTTGACCCGCGTCTCGTTCAGTAGTTGTGAGATCATCCCCAATGGTGATTAGTTCGAGGATTTTTTGTACGCGTTCGGGTTTGTCCGGTTCGGTGAAGCGCATGAAGATTGATTTGTCGAGGTTGGTGATTACCTCTGGTTGGGCGGCACCAGTTGTGTCCGGGTTCATGGTTGGTTCCATTGTTACGGAGCGGACTGGGTTGGGTTCGCCCTCGTTGGGGACATCTTCAATTGTCATTTGGTGGCTTCGGTGGTTGGTGGGGTCTGTGGCCGTTGTGTCAATATAATGTGTCTCATGGTCTGGTGAAGTAACAGGTGAGACTTCCCTCACGGGGGATGAATCATCCCCCAATGCGGTTTCACGCAATGATGGTGGTGCCATCACGGTTTCCATTCCGTTTGTCTCTCCTGGTATCCTCAGTGCTATTCTTCTGTTTCTCTGTGCGGTGTTTGTGGTATCTGTTAGGGTAGGGAGTGACTCGTCACTTTGTTCTGTGGCAGTAAGATTTGTATGTGAGACTTGCCTCGAGGGGGAATGACTGTTCCCCCCGAAAGCTTCGCGCTGTTTACTGTCTGCCGTTCGGCTGACTCCTGCCGCTGCCGCTGACCCTGAGTCCATTGTTCGGCCCAACTGGTTTGTCAAGGTGACCTTCCCTGATGGTCCTTCGAACGAGATGGTATCATTTTTGTATTGATGTATCATGTCGAAAGCTTTCATAAGGGGTTTGCCGAACAGCAGTGCCTACGAATTGCCGCTCGGAAAGATCTCGAATGTTCCTTCCCTTGAGATACCCCCCACTCGTATGGTTCCGACCCATTTGCCATAAGAGGGTACCAATGTACCATTTGCCATACGTAGGATACGGTTGGACTTCTTCGGTTTTGACAGCCTGTGTTTTATGGTGGCGAAGACTTTTGAATCAATCCCGTTAATTCCGGCCCCGTCGTCAAAGACTCCCTGAAGCCGTACTATCTCTCCCTTTGGTCCCTCCAATGCTGTGCCATGGATAAAAGGGTCACTCTCCTCCAATAAGCATTTCCCTGACTCGGTGCCCACAGTGTAGATTTCAGCAATGTCAATTATGCGTGTTTCGTACAAAGGTATCTGTGCATCTAGACTAGTTTCGCTCCGACAACTGTTCCTCTCCTCTTTCGAGATACGCTGAGTCAGGGCAGGGACGATGTCCCTGACTGGTGCCGCTATGCAGTCAGGGACAGGCGCTGCCAACGCCCTAAGGTCTACATTGAGACGGGTTGTTGATGCCTCTAGTTTGACAACCCGCGCTCTTTTTCCTCCTCGCTGGTTTCGGTAATGAAGGCGCCCGCATCGATAAGGCTCCTTACATAGTTTTCGTCGGCGTTGGTGACGTCGATTGCGTTCGCGACATTGATGCTGCGGATTGGAGTTGGGGCAGGCGGTCCACGGATCAGACCGTAACAGACCGCTGCGACTGATCGGAAGGCTCGTTCGGGTGCCGGTACAGAGCCCGGTTGTCTTTTTACTGGGCAGTCAAACTGCATATGTTTCATGTCCCCATGTCTGCCTCCGCAGTTGAAGCATGCCCCAGTATTGAGGGGTTGAGTCCCCGGTGTAAGTGGATATGGTTTGAACTCGTCGGGCGAAGCTTGTGGATAGAATCCATGCTTGCGATGCCACTCGTCAACCTGAGCGTGGTATGCGGTACGACCAGTCTCGGTGTCGGGGTGCTGGGGTAGGAGATTGCGTAGTAGGTCCAGAAGCCGGACCCTGGGGTCGTGATAGGCTGATTGGGGTACTGCTGCGCGTTGTGGTGGGGCTGCTGGCTGGATAGCAGATGTTTGGTTTGCTTGGTAGGCAAAGAGTCGCGTACGAGCAGTTCCACCTCCTGCGAAGACATTGGGCTGTGGAGTGGTGGCTGTGGGTATGAAACACGCTGCAGTGCGCTGCAGTGAAGGGGATGGTGGCTGTACGGTTGAAATGTGTGCCCGGGTGAGTGATTGTTGGATGGCTGTGGTCGGCGACTGCAAAAGGGTTTGTCTGGCTGTGGCGTTCTCTAGGTTGCGGAGTCGGTTTTCATCATCAATTGCTGATTGCAGTGCAGTGTGTGAAACGTTACGAACAGCCATCGTGAACGTGGTCCAATCAGTGTGTGACGTGCCAATTACATTCCGTAGGGCTTTGGGCAAGGCATCTCGCATGACGGAGACGAGGAAGCCTTGCGTATCCCCGAGTGCCGTCGCCAGCTGGTCGACGCGATCTGCCCATGCGATGTATGTATACACCTCTGATCCTCCGATCTCCTCCTTCTCTAACATCTTTTCTTCATGTAGAACCTCTGCAAACAATTCAGCCTTCTTCTGTTCCGGGGTTTTTTGTGTCTTGGCCCGTCGTGGCCATCGAAGGTGGAATGCAGCGACAAGGGCTGTCCAGGATGCCTTGTCAGCCGCAACGAGCGTGTCGTACCATTCCTCAGCGTCGAAATCTGACTTGCAGCGAAGGTAGAGTCATTCGCATTTCTCCTCTTCTTTAATGCCCGGTTGGTTTTCGAACGTAGCTTGGACTGATTTCAGGAAATCGTTTGGGTTCTCGTTGGCCCGTCCATCGTCGTAGAACATCGGGATGAGGTTTGTTGTCATAGTAGGAGCTGGGGTTGGGACGGTGGGAGCTGAGGTTGGGACGGTGGGAGCTGGGGTTGGGAGTCGGATGGGGGAAGATGGCGGAGTGCTTCGTAAAGTGGAAGGAAAAAGACTTGATACTGTTGATACTGTTGATACTGTTGAGTCGGATGGTGATGGTGTGGATGGTAGAGAAGACGGGGTGCGGGATGGAGTAGTTGGTACTGTGCGAGGTACGAATCGCCCTGATCTGTCACGACGAAGCGAGGAAGCCAGATTATCTTCGGTTAGTGGTTCTTCCAGTGATGGAGGCCAAAGGTAGGAACTGTAATTTGAGTACTTTGAATGAGCCAGATTTACTGATGTTGAGGGGGTCGAATCGTGCTGTCGTCACCACATGAATGCGTGTTCTCGGACACTCGACGCAGGCTCGGACACAACAAAAGGCAAAAGCAGGATGGAATGGCTAACTACCAACAAACAAACGAAACAAGGCAACCAAGACTCCGAAACCTCTGTCAGGACCCCGAATACCGCCCAACTCGTGGTGCAGTGAGCCAAAGCTCACTGTCACACCGCATGGAGGTCGACGCCAAGATGTTACAAAAGTCACTAAAGGCTGACGGATATGACATATTCTTCAAAGATTTGCCTTTCGCCAACCGCTCAGTTTTTATTACCAAAGCCTCCACCATTCCCAGCAAAACATCTTTTTTTGCATAAACACCATCAACAACACCTCGCGCAAATTTGAGCCATGGTGAGTTGCCATCATTCTGAAGCATAAAATAGTGAATCAAGTGTTGATTTGAGTTGAAAAAATGGGACATACCATCTCTACTAAGTCACGGATGCCCTTTACCTTGAAGTAGATATCACCGACATCCAGGTCTTGGTGGGAAATTGGCATGAATTTCATATTAGCATCATCAGGTATGGGTCGGTTCAATGCCACTTGGAAGGTATGCAGTTTTAGCAAGTCACGGCACTCTGTGCAAGGAAGTAGCTGGTTGTCATCTTGATGTCCTAGTGTTTCCTTCTGGCACTTGCTAGAGAAAACTGCTCCTACAGCCCGGCTATTCTTCCACTGAAATAGCAACTCTTCTTGTCGCACCACCATCTTCTTTTGCGCATCTGGAAGCAATGCATATACCGCATCTACACCAAAGAGAACTTCAGCAATGTTTGTTCGACTTGGTGCACCGCTGCCTGCTGCCAGTGAGCGCTTCAGATAATGTGAAACTCGTGGGTTTTGCTCACGAGTCAACCCAGGGCAGGGGTATTTACGAATATTGGACAATGCTGTACCAGCAGGTGAAGAGAAGAAGTTCCGAATGGACTTGTTAACAAGACCTTTCTGCTGCCGCGATTGGCATTTCAGTGAGTTTCGGTGCTCTGTCCATTGTTGTACCTCATACAAGGTTCACATTGTAATCCAAGTAGCACAGTGCGAACAGCGAACCTTTCGAAGATCATTTAGATCAAATTCGGCATGAGGGTCGTCCGGAATGATCTTCGCTTGAAACTTAGATAAGCGTATATCATTAGGTGTGAATTCTGAGCCCTGTGCCTCGGTGTTAAGAGCCTTTTGATATGCCCAAGAAGAGCTGGCTTTGGTGCCAGAATGATTAAGCCGCTGATACCGCAATGCTTGAACCTGGAATTCATTTGAGTCAGACTCCGCACTCGATGATGGACTGTGATTTCGAAGGACCTTCTTCTTTCGCTTTGAAACTTTCGGCGCAGATACTGGAATGTTGTCTGGTATAGATGTACCACGTAGGAGCGGTGGGGATGTTGTTAAAGAGCCGACGAGGGGAGATATGGGATTGGTATCCACAAACATGGAATCAACGCAGTCCAATTGCAAAAGGCCATTGCCATCAGATGTTGTATTAATTGATGACGATTTGCTGGACCCGGGAGGTAAAGAGCTGGCAGAGCCCGTGTTTGTCACGTTATTGCTATCATCATGGCCGAATTGGTTGGCAGGTTGCTATGGGTAGGAATTGAATGGCTGGTTTATAAAACAGGATGAAAGACGTACATTGTGGTTTTGAAGATTTTGAGACAAACGCAGAAACCATTCCATTCGCTGGCAAGCACGATTACCTTGAGTCCAAGGCGAAAATCCCAACAGTTCAGACGCTATTGTTGATAGAACTATGATTCCGCACGAGAAACCATCATTTTGTCGTGGAATTGGAAGTGACTGTGGCGAAAGTGTGAATTTGGATTTACTTCTATCCAGTTGGATTGTGTCCAACCACCAGACAAGGATGTTAAGCACATCCGGAGAAACGGTGGCCGAACGATTAAGTGAGTCACCATAGGCATACTGGCGATTGACCAGATCCAGTAACAGCAAAGTCCAATGGTTGCCGTTCACGTGGAGGGGAAGGTAAAGTTTATCCACACTACCATCTATGATAAGCTGGTCGAGAGTTTTGGGGTTTCTTCTTGTGTATATCTTATGTCTCGAACGTGCACTGTGAAGTGCATCCACAAGGAGAACATTCACTGCCCACGCGTGGCAGATGTCGTGTGATGAAATCAATTCCAGCATTCAACATCTCATCATTGAGCCAATCGTCAGAGAGAAAAGCCATTTGCGAATATTACTTTGAAATATGAGGCCATCAGAGTCACCTACAAAGGTATTTGGAATGCGACTATCATAGCTGGTGGGTTTCGCAGATGAGTGCACAGGGCCTGTCATAATACTTTTTGACAAAAGGTCTGTGACATTGAGTGAAGCAGAAGGAATCAGGGCAGTGATGACACCACTTGGAATTCTCCGAGTGGCGTTGCGAGCTTCAAAAACTTCCTTTGGGATGTTATCATTCCAAACCTTCCCGCACCCGATCCACGCATCTCAATTGAACAGAAGATTCAGAAGTGGGGCATCCGAGCCACTATCTTCTGCCGGAGCTGAATGAGTAGGTAGAGTCGCTGCAATAGTGCTGGGATCACCGCCACCTCCAGTCATTGGGTGAGCTGACTTGTATGTAGAAGTGTATGATGTTGAAAGCCAGTTTGTAATGTATCCATCCTTGGAAAAACTATTGCTCCGAGTCGTCATATCCGCAACTGATTGTGGTACGGGCGCATGATTGTCAGTCTCACCATTTGAATTCAACAATGACAGAAACTTACTATCTGTACCTGCCATAGTGAATAGCAGGTCTGGTACGCAGTTGTCGCAGGTATAATGGTTGATTACAGATGCCGTCGAGTTCTCATAATCACTTTCCACTACTGACTCCAAGTCAGGCACGGAATGCCTGGATTCACTCTGGGCATCGGAATTCGAGATTGAAAGCAGGTCGGGTATCGAGTCACAGTCACTTTCTGCTGCTGACTCCAGGTCAGGCACGGAACGTCTGGATTCACTGTAGGTGTCAGAATCCGAGATAGAAAGCATGTCGGGTATTGAATCGCAGTCACTTTCCGCTACCGACTCCAAGTCAGGCACGGAATGTCCGGATTCACTCTGGGTGTTGAAATCTGAGATAGAATGTAGGTTGGGTATTGAGTCGTAGTTACTGTCCAGCATATACTGGAAGCCAGGCATTGAGTAACCAGACTGGTTTTCGAAGGGCCAATTGTTGAGACACTCTTGTCCAACATTTCATCGTCACCACAGTCTTTCATGCTGCGAATGCATAGACTGGGTTCCTGCAAGTGTTTTGGACTACACTGCGAAGGATTGCAGTGGATTGATGATGGAGTTGCTGTACAATCAATCATGTAAGTGTTAAGAAAATGTTGCGAATGAATTTTACGCACACTGGGTGAAATTGAATGGCGGGACAAAATTAGGCGCAGATTGAGTGGTTTTACCATCCGTGAACCATAGTCTGGGCCGTGGCGATCGAGCAACTAGACGCCGTAGACGGTCCTGTCGCAAACGGAAAGTATGGGTTCGGCGTTTCTGAGCAACTTCGATAAATGGTCGGTCCAAATGAAGTGATGGGAAAATATATTGAGCTATTTAACAGCAGCTTGAAATTATCACATCAAGTGGCTTAGGCAATACTCACCGATGACAAGATAAACTGTGAGCAATTCCAGAGAAAGGATAGTAATTCCAAGGGCGGATTGAGGTGATCCACCCTTGCCAGCGAACACTCCAACTGCAACCAGGAAGTTCCCGGTGAAGCAAGCCATCACTGGCATTGCTAATACAGATACTACCAAGCAAACAAATGGAACATATTGGCTCGCTATAGCAAGAGGTGATAGCAGTTGAATATAGGGCTTGTAAGGAGCTAAGGGTGAGCACGAGTCTGGGTCACCCACAAGTACCTGTGGGTTTATCTGTGGGAAACCCACAGGTCAAGTGACCCACAGATCTGAGTTTTTGAGTGGCACAGGTCTTTACAGATCTGGGTAGCACATCTGTAGACATGGGTACCCACCTTACTTGTCACTTAATTTGGCCTTGAAAAATTGGATCAGAGTCAAAGATATATAAATAAAATGCCATCAGAAAAGTTAATCAGACAAAGTGGTACTAGTTGGATTTGAGCCAGAAACCTCACATTTTAGACCAGTGATGCTAGACTGAACTATATACACCTGGAAATGTTGCCATAGGCACTTATTATAGATATAGATATTTTATTGGGTATCTATTACAGATCTTTATAGATTTTGCACAAAATAACCACCACAATAGGTATTATGATGGTAACACTATTTTAGATGTTATAGCCCATAGTGAACATGATTATCTACACATCTATAAAGGTCACAGTAGCATTGCCACCATATCATTTATTGTTCTTGTTGTAATTGGAATTAATGTAAAAAATTATGAACATTTACCATAGACATCCTAATAAAATATTTATAATGGGTCCTATTATGGCCATACCTGTATTGGCCTATAACACCTTCATACAAAATGTATTTTAATTTCCTACAAGACTTGGTATAGCAGGCTTCATATTTTGGTTATGTAGATGTATGTGGCTCAGTGGTCTAAAGCATTGGTGGTCTTAAATGTAAGAGGTTGCCGGTTCAAGCCTTGCTTGTGTCACTTTTCTTAATTAAATAACAAGTACTTGCATTTTTACAGGTACTTGACCTGCAGATCTGGGTCACCTGTACTATATTACTTGCACGGATCTGAGTTTGAATTTTGATAGCCTGTAAACCTGTGGGTACGGATCCGGGTCACCCACGGGTGCACTCGTGCTCACCCTTATAAGGAGCAATGTCTACAATTGTTTAGTTAATGTGGTCTCGGAGCATGTTTTATCCAACATACGATGTTTTTTGTTATTCGTGGCTTCTATGAAAGCTATTAAGTTCAATGGTAAAGGTGAGTACAAATTTCAAATCTTATAACATTGACCTACACTTGTTTTGCGGAGAAGGGATTTTTGCACACATATGAAAGGATGTTTCGACCTGTGTGAGGTCGCACTGAGCTATATATTGGAGACACTGGCAGTGCACCGGCACCTTGAGTGAGCGGTTGTTAGTGCTATTTGTCGACCGCAATATTTCAAAACAGCAAAAGCAATGTTGACAATATCTAAACTATACCTGAAAAATGTTGTTGGTTAGCGCAACTCCAGCTGAAATGGTAATGTCAACCTCGGGATTCCAGGGTGCCGGGCGGAGGCAGTGATCACCAACATGAACCCTTATCACGACAATTGGTGTAAAATGCCGGAAGCTTGGATGTTGACGTGACGCGAGGCAGGCGCAATGCCATATTTGGGAGTGTGCCAACATCTATATGTACCGTTTAACACAATGTTGACTACGGCTATTGAAAGTGCCAGGGACCATGCAGTTAATATGTAGGAAAAATATTTGCAGTGCTGGTTGACTAGGCTCGCAACATACCAAAGTTACGGCCACGAACAGTTCGTCCGCATGACCGATCGGACCTTGGTCCAGACGGGGGCAAATTGTCCGCGGCCGGGATCGTACATGGTAGAAAAATTCGGCCCATCCGTCCGCAATGAGATCTGACATAAGGCTCTTTTAAGAGGTAAATTCGTCCGCACTAGGATGTAACCTTTATTAGGATAGGCAGGGGGCCTGTTTCGAAATCGCCAGATTTTCAAAATGGGTTGATTTAGCAGGCGTTTTTGAAACCGGAGCTAATAAGTACTGAAAGCAAAGTAGAAATGCATGTTTAGCGTCCACGAGTCTCGCGTCAACGTCACTCGTTTTCCTCTACCATGACTCTCTGGCAAGCGACAGTGTCTTCACCTGTCAACATCACCTGTATCAAGTGCGTCCATTTCTATATCCTACTATTCGAGAAAATGTTCTCAGACTTATCTCAAGGTACTGGGGCAAGCGTGATACGAACCTTAACTTGCCTGTAAACTCCAGCTTGTCCCTTTCTCTTAACCAAGGCCAATTTTGCACAACCACAACTGGGCAAGCTAACGCCCTGTTCAACAAGGATCGCCTATGGTTGAACGGCAAAGAGCAAAACATTAACCCTGGCGGTCGCTTGGATAAGTGTATATGGGTTATGAGAGCCTTGAGGAAGAAGTACGAGGACGAGTGTAATCAACCAGACAAAGTAAGAAGCCTTTCTTATTGTATATTCAGAACTAACTGTCAAATAAAGGTTTCAGCTTGGTCCATCCATGTCGCCTCTTACAACAACTTTCCGACCGCTGCTGGCCTCGCATCGTCTGCCGCCGGCTTTGCAGCCCTCACATATTGCCTCGCAACTGTGTACCGATTGCCGATGTAATACTTCAAAAATGTTTTCTCAGTATTTACAGGATTTTTCCTGTAAATTTAGCTATTCTGTTTGGACCGTAGGAATTTGTTTAGAGAATTAGTGAACGCACCAAGTTAAGGGTAGTATGAGTATAGCAATGGCCTAAAATGTACTAGTCAGATCGTTTCGGACTTAAAAGGAGATTAGGACCAGTTCCAAGGGAATGGATCAGGGAGCCGAATAACTAAGAAGCATGCGT
>KN833001.1:131161-144718 GCA_000827315.1 Piloderma croceum F 1598 | reverse complement strand
TGCAATCCAAGATCACGACTTCAATTCATTTGCTGAACTCACTATGAAAGATTCAGACCAGTTCCATGCCGTCTGCTTGGATACCCATCCCCCTATATTCTATCTCAACGACAAGAGCCGAAACGTCATCGCCCTTGTCCATGAGCTCAATCGCATCAGCATCGCTCAGTCAGGTAGTTATGTAGCCGCGTACACGTTCGATGCCGGCCCTAATCCTGTCATATACAGCTTGGAGCGGAACATGAAAGAAATTGTCAACATGATCGCGACATACTTTCCGTTGTCATCGCCCTTTAAAGACAACTTCACAGTGTTTCGTCCAGGAGATTTGGTAGGAGAGATGCCGCTGACACCTGGATTCAATTCAGAGGTCACAACAAAGTTTGAGGTTGGCGCTTTGAAAGATCTTATTCACACAAAAATAGGAGAGGGGCCACAAGTTTTGGGCTCTGCGCACACTTTATTGGATGAGACTGGCATGACTAAAGCTGGGTTGTAGTGCTACTGAATCTCCCCTGTCATAGATCACTGGTATGGCTTTGTATGAGATTCTGAATATATAGCAATCATATGGAATGCAAGTAATCACAAGGCCTTTTAAAACATCAGCAGAATTCTGACAGCCCAAAGTATAAAATTAAGTGTTTGATGGACCAGAGAGCTCCTGTAAAAGGCCTGTGATATAATCAGAAAAGTCCCCACCGCTGAGCACTTGCACAAGGCCTTTTAACACGTCAGCAGAATTCTGACGGCCCAAAGTATTTCCCGATGGTCATGATGCGCGTAAAGCATCAAACACAGCTCGGAACGTCTTCGTGCAGTTTCCCGGTCCGTCTGCGTTCCATACATTACCTAATACCACTGCGACACCGAACTGCATATTTAAACGCAAAATTAGTGTAAAAATCATACAAAATGAAAATCTTACTTCGTCCAATAAGATATTCTGACTAGCTATTAAGGTCTGTTGTCGAATTTTAAACACTTTGAAATCCGACAGGGCCTCTTTCGAGCAATGATTAGGATCGGGTAAAGGTCGGCCGGTACGTATTTTGTAGACTGAATGAGCGAAGGCGCCTTTATATTTTTTACCCCCACGTTGCTGCCCGATAATTTTCCAATCCGTCCCAAACTTGATAGCTTCCAACTGCCTTAATATCAGGCATAACAGGGAGCCTCCGTCCACTGATCGCTGAGCAGACACCAAGATCTGCGCAGCATATGAGCACTGCAAGAAAAATAAATAAAATTGGACTGTGCACGCACCTCATCTCGTCGCTTGAGACGATCTTGCAATGATATGTCCCCCAGTTCTTGACAAGAACTCACGAAATTGGCATAACTCTGCAGATGTGACGCGTAAAAATGGAATGAAGCATTCTGAAATTCAAAATTAGTCAAACACAATAACATACTTAAATAATCTCACCCAATCATAATCAGAAGAGGCGGAGTAGCCTCTATATAATTTCACAAATCCATCATCTTCAACTTTACGGCGAGTCCCGTAAGTCTCTAACTCTAGATTGGATAGTAGCTCAGAAGGACTGACAGGAGAATGTCCGACACGGTCCAATATACTATCGGCACGTTCTCTTGTGGTGTGGGCTGCTTTTTCGCCTGCAGTCTCGGCGATGACCTAGAAAGTTTTGATGGGTGAAATGAAAAATTAAGCAATCGTAGGCACGTACACTTTCCTCAGCAAAGTGTTCGTCAAAGATATCATCTTCACTATCCCCATCACCATCCTCGTCCTTGTCCAATAATTCGTCCAAGGTTGTTAATATGCAAACACAGACACATCACCAGCCGCGATTTCCCGCGCCATCCTTGCCCCGCCTTATCGTTTGCTGTGCTTCTCTTTCGACCTTTGCTCATACTACATCATAAGATTTCGTTCATTGCACTCAACCATTGCTCGATTTCATCGATGGATGTCACCACCACAGCACCGTATGTATTCACCTGCGATACTGCACTATTCTGGCTGACGCTGTATTCGCGAAAACAGCCCTTCGAATCAAAAGATACGTGTGAAAGTTTCAGGCATGATGATCCCTCTCACAAATCCTTGTACCTTGGCTTATCGCTCATCCACTCAGGCATCAATGGCTATGATTTCCCAAAGGAGCGCAGGTACTATGTTGCGGCCGCAGTTAATAGCGAGACCTCGAAGAAGACCGCGTCCGTCGCGAGTACAGTGCCCTCATGGGACGAGACATTGTATTTGTGAGTACCCCCGACCATTCAGCTGATCTAATACTGATCAATGGTCAGTGACGCGCGCCGTAACTCAAAACTGAAACTCGAAGTGTTCTCTGAACGTAAGTTGTTGCGAGATAAGATGATCGGTGCATCAGAGGACAACATCCAAACACTCCTCGGATTTGGCGATAACGGAGGTGATGGTAGCCGATTTTGACCGTCGAGTGGGCGCTCATTCAATTATTTTAGCCGTCGATCGCAAGCTCCGCAAGGACTCGAAATATCTATCAGCTGGACTCCAGTTTAACATACAGGAGATTGCGGGAGGTCTCGCAAGCAGAGCTGTGTGTCTCTTTTACCCGCTATCTGCAAATCATACTTACTGTTTACAGGGAGACTGTTTCGGCGTCAACATGCTCGTGCCAGGAGTGGATCTGATTGTAGAGTGAGTTCATCGGACTCGATCTGCAATGACTTGGCTGATTGTGGTCTATTTAGCATCATCGCCATCCATGGACTAGACGGACACCCCCAAAAGTCATGGACGGCACCCAATGGTACGCTGTGGCTCAGTGATCTCCTTCCCGAGAAGCTTCCTCAGGCGCATATCTTGACCTACAGCTACGATGCCTACACGCGAGGCGGGGAACAGTTGACGGACGAATCTGTATACGCCCTCGCGCAGAAGTTGTTGGTCGACATTGCTACAGAGCGGCATGACAGTAATGTCAGTCCCGAATGGCACCGTGGAAGGACATTAATATTAATCTGAGCATTTCTTAGGCACAGCGACGGCCTATAATCTTTGTGGCGCACAGTCTCGGTGGCATTGTCTTAAAATATGTACGTCGAAGCAATGATGCTACTTAGGGATCTGCTGGAACTTCCATTAGGCCTTGATCCATGCCGACAGGCACGAATATTCTCCTTACAAGGCAGTCGAGCGTTCAACCTACGGAATTCTCTTTCTTGGGACACCGCACCAGGGATCTGCAACCGTCGATCTCGCCACGTCAATTCTTCAAATCCTATCAATCAGGTTTGACACCAACAATACCATCCTCAATGATTTAGGACTACATTCGAAAGCGCTGCAACAACAGCAGGATCAATACTCTCAAATTGGTCGGAGATATGCCACCAAATGCTGCTATGAAATGTATGAGACTAGACTCCCCCTTGGGAAACACATAAAAGTATGTTATGTTTTAGCAACATCACCACGTCTCTGAACTGCTCCCTTAGCTTGTAGAACGGCACTCCGCCATCCTCCCGGAAAGTCTCAATTCACAATCTGTCGCTCTGAATAGAGATCATACCAATATATCCAAGTTCGGTGACCCTGAAGAGTCGGATTTCAAAACTGTTGTTTCACATCTATTGGAGATGGCATTAGCGGCTCCATCAAAGATAACTGAGATATGGGACAGACATGAGCAGCTCAAGGGTGCATAGTTGCCTTCAACCTTTCAAGAAAGTGTAATGATCTAATGTATCTTATATGCAGAATTTAATCAACCTGGAATCAAGATTGGTATGCCAAGTTCATCAACCATGGCTAGATTCTCATCTGGTTTTTTCTGTATTTAGGGAACCACAAGTCTGTTTCTCCACCTTCAGAACCAGTGGCTCCAGAAATATTTTTCGGCCGAGATGAGATTGTCTATGACATAGTCCATTTGTTCACCCAAGATGAACAAATAAGAGTTGCCATAATGGGAGCTGGAGGGATGGGCAAAACATCAACAGCACTGCATATTTTACATCACGGTGACCTTGTTGGCCAATATGAGACTCGGCGATACTTTGTGGGATGTGATGCTGTCACCTCAGTTGACACTTTGGCAGTGCTCATTCTACAAACCCTGAGGGTACCTTCAGTAGCAGGGGAGAACATATTGACTGTTCTGCATCAGGCTCTACTTGTTGCACCACCAACTCTGCTGCTGCTTGACAACTTTGAATCTGTGTGGCATTCCAACCACAACAGAGCTGGAGTTCGGGATCTTCTGTCAAAAATTGGCAGTGCAAAAGATGTCTCACTGATTATCACCATGTGAGGCTCTGCCCCACCATCTAACATAAAATGGACACACAGCCAGATTCTTCCTCCTTTGTCACTGAAGGCAGCCAAAAAGCTGTTTTTTGAGATTAATCAACTCTCATTGAATGCAGAGAATGATGATGTAGAACGCTTGGACATGATATTATATGAGTTGGGTTATGTTCCTTTAGCAGTCCAGTTGTTTGCACATGTCAGCAGGGGCCATCCTCTTCAGTACATGTGTAACAGATGGATGGAAAAGAGGACAGCCATGCTTGCTCATGGAGCCAAGCCAGATAAGCTGGAGAGTTTTGAAGTCTCCATTGCCTTATCCCTTGTGGCACCTGACATCAGTGACACCCCAGAAGCAGTTCAATTTCTTAGCATGCTCTGTCAATTGCCAGATGGGCTTCACATGTGGGAGGAACGACTGCCTATCATTGGCACTGGGTTTCAAGATGTGTATTTTCTCTTCTCTCTTCTCCATGATGCAGCACTTGTTTTTACAGAGGGGAGTTGGCTGAAGGTGCTATCTCCAATCAGGCATTTTGTCACCCAGAATCATCCAGCCAGTGATTCTCACACTGAGGAATTGGAAGAGTACTTCTGGAGTCTGGTTCACAAATATGCCAACAAAGAGCCTGTGCCAGGCTTTGTTGATGCAGTGGGGATACTGGAGCCCGACATGGGTAATATTAGTATTCTGGTAACCAAAGCTATTCAAAGTCATCCTTCACCACAGATTGTGGAGATAATTTTGGAGGTGTCTCAATTTCTGTTCTGGACACATCCATCAACTCATCTATTAGATGAATTCAAAGTTTCAGTTAAGAAAATAGGAACTTCCATCCAAGAAGCTAAAATGTTGCAATGCTTGGGTAACATTCTATGCTCACAAGGGAAATATGCAGAGGCATCTAAAGCCCTGAGAGATGCTCAAGAGCAGTTCATCAAGAATGGCCATCCTCTTGGTGCAGCTCAATGCTTACGAAACTTGGGCAACATTCTACACATGCAGGGCAAGTACACAGAAGCCTCTGAAGCTTTTACAGAGGCTCAGGAGCAGTTCATCAATATTGGGAATTCTCTTGGTGTGGCTCAATGCTCACAAAGCTTGGGTGACATTCTACATATGCAGGACAAGTACACAGAAGCCTCTGAAGCTCTGATGGAGGCACAGAAGCATTTCATCAAGATTGGGGAACCTCTTGGTGCAGCTCAATGCTCACAGAGCTTGGGTGAAGTTCTACGCATGCAGAGCAAGTACACAGAGGCCTCTGAAGCTCTCATAAAGGCTCAAAAGAACTTCATCAAGATTGGAGATCCTCTTGGTGCGGCTCAATGCTCACGAAGCTTGAGCAACATTCTACACATGCAAGGCAAGCACATAGAAGCCTCTGAAGCTCTAACAGAGGCTCAGGAGCAGTTTATCAAGATTGGTCATCCTCTTGGTGCAGCTCAATGCTTGTATGACTTGGGCAACATCATGTGCATGCAAGGCAAGTACACTGAAGCCTCTAAAGCTCTAACAGAGGCTCAAGAGCAGTTCATCAATATTGGGGATCCTCTTGGTGCAGCTCAATGCTCATACAGCTTGGGCAACATTCTGCACATGCAAGGCAAGTACACAGAAGCCTCTGAAGCTCTAACAGAGGCACAGGCACACTTCATCAGGATTGGGGAACCTCTTGGTGCAGCTCAATGCACTCAAAGCTTGTGCAACATTCTATGCATGCAGGGCAAGTACACAGAAGCCTCTGAAGCTCTAACAAAGGCACAGGAGCACTTTATCAAGATTGGGGAACCTCTTGGTGCAGCTCAATGCTCACGAAGCTTAGGTGACATCCTACACATGCAGTGCAAGTACACAGAAGCCTCTGAAGCTCTGACAGAGGCACAAAAGCAATTCATCAAGATTGGGGATCCTCTTGGTGCAGCTCAATGCTCACAAATCTTGGGTAAAATTCTATACATGCAGGGCAAGTACACAGAAGCATTTGAAGCTCTAAAAGAGGTTCAAGAGCAGTTCATCAGGATTTGCCATCCTCTTGGTGCAGCTCAGTGCTTACAAACACTGGGTAACATTTTACACCTGCAACACAAGTACACAGAAGCCTCTGAAGCTCTCACAGAGGCTCAGGAGCAGTTCATCAAAATTGAGCATCCTCTTGGTGCAGCTCAATGCTCACAGAGCTTGGGTGAAATTCTACACATGCAAGGCAAGCAAGCTGTGGTCAGTATTGATTCAATGGACACTTGAAGGCAGTTGGCCCAAATTCACAATTTGATGGTGCATCTCAATACTTCTAAAGAGGCAGACCATCCATTTTACACTGTTGTCAACTTGCAATGTGCATTACTTATAAATTAACCAAGGTTTCCAAGCCATAGAAATAGTTTCTATTGGGACAGAGATAGGCTTTGTGTTGGCCAACTGGAGTAGGATGGGGATGTAATTTCATAAGCTAGGCTGTATTTGACATGAACATAATTGGGGAGGTTGCTCCTTTATTGTCTGTATTGGGCCACAAAATGCATAGTGCTTACAAATCTGTGTGTACCCTGATTCAGATATTTTTGCTCAATTCAGAAGCTGCCCTGCATGTGGCTGTGCACAATCCATACTCTGCTTCATTGCTTCTTTCTCTCACCCTGCCCACTTTTTGTAGTGTCCATGTATGCCTTTTTATGAAAATATCAGTCTAATTGAGATCTCAATTTTAATAATTTAAAGCTGTACACTTGAATCTGTGAAACAGGTTGACAGGCCTTGAGTCAGATTTCCACTGACATCTTTGTAAAAAGCAGAAGGGAACACTGACACTGACACTGATGGGGAAAAGAATATGGATTGTGAAGAACTACTACTGCTTATATACTGTGTCCTAGGTACCTGAGTAAGCAGAATACATGCTGAGTAAGTGTATTACTAATGATCAGTAAGTATCAGTCAGCAAGTCAATATCAGTCAGCACATTAGTAAGCAATAAGTAAGCAATTAAAGAGATGAGTAAGCATAAGGAAATGACAAAGCAGGCTGTACAAGCCAACTTCAACACTCCCACATTTGTACAGCTGCCAACAAAACTCCCACCTAATCAACTCCCACCTAATTAAATAAATTCACATGTTAAAAGAATGTATTTTATTGCCATAGACTGGTGGATCAATAACCTCATGAAGAGATTTCCCCACAATTTCTACCCACCAATCCTTATTCCTGGGCAATAATTATTCCAAGTGATGACACACTCCCATGCATTCATTTTAACATAACTTTCAATCAACCTTAAAGCCCCTCCTCCTTCTCCCACAAAAATCCTTCAATTTCCAAACAATCAGCTGGGTCAATGTCAATAATCACCTGAAGCAGAGGGTTTGGACCAAGTATAGCATTCAACACATTTCGCCTTGTTGGAATGAAGAGTGCAAGATAACTATAACCCTCAGGTGAAATGAGGGAAATCCTACTGAGTCCTCTGCATCCAATATGATCAAAATGACTCATTATTTCCTCCAAAATGTCCCATACAAATCCTCCATCAAACATATTTGGCTCAAAGTGAGCAACTCCATCTCCCATATGGAGTGTGTTTCATGCCTGTGCCTCAAGATTGCTAATGGGATGCACTTATAGCAAATGAAATGGTAAAAAGTGCTTGATTTGGTTATATCACAGCAACCAGACCAAAATATGTCAAAGTGTCTTTTGTAATGTTATTCATACATATAGGACTAGTGGATACCAGCAGTACTTACATTTTTATCGGTTGGAACATCTGCTATGGACAAATCAAGTTTTGTCCATATTGCTTTTTGGAAATATGCATTTATCAGGCCACATGGGTGGAATTTGATGATTCTGACTTCATATTTGGAATCTCCTCGAAATTTGAACCCAGAAAACATATAGACTTACATATGTGGTGTCACTTTGAGTCAACCTTATTCTAGGGTTAGGATATCAAAACATCCATAACAAGGGTGACAAGCCAGATATGAAGATTCCCTCTTCAGATTCTCCATCTGCCCATCAGATAGGTCCAGATGATGTATTAATGACATCATTCAGAGAATGTTACATGATGTCCTTCTCGATAGCTCAGATTAATCTGATTGTAGCAGAGGCTATAGGTCAGCTATGAAGATTTTGTGTCCAGATTCTGAATCTACACAAAAAACCAGTTTAAACACAGGTTGAACCATTCCATTCAGAGGAGGTCACCCAACCCTCAATCACTGATTTAGCTATATTGGGAGTTATAGTGAGAATTTTGCATTTCTCTGTTCAGATATGGATTCTCCTCAAAAAACTGGTCCAGACACAAGTCAAACCATTCCATTTGGAAGAGGTCACCCAACCCTTATTTTAGCCACCATTGTTGATCTAGCCATATTGAGAGCAACAGTGAGAATTTTATGTTTCTCTATGTGGATTTGGATTCTCCTTGAGAAATCAGTCCAGATACAAGTTGAACCATTTAAAACGGAGGTGGTCAAAATTTGAAACTACCAGGGTTCCATTAGTATTTTGCATTTTCTTGCCCAATTAGGAAAGGTACCAGCTTGGGACCATCTCCTCAAGAAAGTGCACCCAGTGATACCTATATCATCTATTTTAAGCTGGTTTTAAAATGTGGCAGGATTATTTAGCAATAGCCCAGGGTCATGTGAAATGGACCTCAAAACAGCCCATGCACATGGACTATCCATCATATGACCCAATGGACCTGGGTCAACACACACAGCCCATGTCCATGCACCATGGTCCTGGTCACCCTGGACCTGGGTCATACCTATGGACCATCCCAGGTGCATATTATGATGACCTGCAGGCACCAGTATAAAATCCTTACTGTTAGTAAGAACTGCTAAACCAAACAGTTGTTACTAACTGTAGGGGAAATATGGTTGCCTAAGGTGTTGATTTCATTGATATACACACTGCAAGTGTATCACCATAGCCCTAGGTTCTGGTCTAGAGTTGTGTTCCTTACAAGTCCCTCTTTGACTCTTCAATACAGCAAAATGACTTACTCCGGATCTGACCAGTCCATACCCTCAGGACACAGCAATGCCCCGGTGCATTTGTGGTGAAAACCATGATCCATTTTGACATCGCACACAAGTGGAAGACTGAGGGCCTGCCCTGTGGGAACTATCCAATCTAGAATCAGACCTTTGAGACTCTTTGTGTTGTCAACACCCCTTGTTGAATGGGGGAGGTTGAGATGAGCAAATAGGTGGAATTGGTATGACTAGGTATCAAGTCAATGGCTACCAATTCGTCAGGTAATGGAGTCAAAGGTCATGTGAGCATAAGAGCTATCTTCACCATCAGGAACTGCAAGTTGAAAGTCAAGGAAGGGATTGGTGTTAGTAGTGGTTGACTGTCAGCGACTAGTTATCGCCTGAGGAAGGGGAGTCTTCAGGTCATCACTTGTATGCTTATAGAGGGAAGGGGAAACCTAAGAGGCTGGGATCTCTTAAGAGGGGTGAGTGATCAAGTGGCTAGGAGGATAGACCAGCTTAAGACTGGTGTCTCCGATCGATTCAAGGCTACTTAAATACAATTTGAGATACAGGCTTAGCTAAATAAGTAAGAGGGGTTATCGTATCATCCGATTGGACGATAGGATGTGGGGTAAGGATGAAGCGGGGTAGAAGCTATCTAGCCAATAGCAAAAGGGGAGCATAATGCGCAGCAGTGCTGTGGAACTGCGGATGGTGTCATAGTGGAGTAATGAATGAAGAAGTGTAGATCCGATAGGATTCCGGATAGAAGGTGAATAGGCATATGACGTCTGAGATGACAATAAGGATAGAGGCTATAGATAAGATCATAGGACAAGAAGTAAAGGTCACATGTAAGTGACGCGTCAATGAAAAGATAAATAAATGAATATGAATTCATGACATTACCCTCCAATCAAGATGAGTGTCTCGATCGACTAGAAGATAATGTGTGTCTTGAAGGTTTGTCCCTATTGTGGTATCTTGCTACTGAGGTACAGTAGACCATAGGACAGTTAGGTGTATGGTTAGATGTTTTTCAACATCAGAAGTTGTGAGTGACAGCTCCCTCGTGACGATCAAATAAGTTGACGGTCCTCGATCTTTCTTTTTACAAGGAGATGATACCTTGAGGCATTACTGCAGGTCGTGAGTTGAGGTCTCTCTTCCATACAATAATGTTTTATGCATGACCGTGCATCCTAAATGGGGGTACAACATCCCAAGTCGTAGTTTTGTGACATTGCGGTCACGTGTTGTTGTTGGGGTTAAAGCAATATTGCTGTTGACAGTGGTTATTTAAGGAAGACTTTTCCTTGTCGTTTCTTCTTCCTCAATAACCATCATCTACTCGTTCGACAATGTATCCTGCTGCTCAATCCATTGTCTTGATTAAGCGTACTACACGACGCACTTGTCGTGAGCGTCGTTCAGTGGTTGAGGACTCGACCAATGTATGTGCTTTCCCGTTTCAAGTGAGTTTTCATTATCTCTTGATGTTTTTCGGTTTTTGATTGTATGGTTATATAGATTTGTGATTTCGTTTTTTGGTGGGAGTTGAATGTCGTTACGTATGGTTATGTTACTGTGTTTGCGAGGATGAGTGATGTAGGTGTAACTGTGTGTTTTTCTTGATTTTCTAGTTATTGATCCTTCTTCTTATGTAGGGCACCGTCATAGCTTGGGTTAAGAGGTATGGGTGTTTTGCAAGTCAACCGGGGGCTATCGTTCTTCTTCCTATCACGTCGTTACATAGTTTTCATTAAACAGTTCGTTTAATAAGACCATGAGTTTTTGCCTTGGTGAAATCTGCAGTTGTGGATTTTGCAGAAAGACCAATGCATGTTAGCATGTTCCTGTTTAATAGGGTTAAAATGATGAGGTGGGGGTCGAGGAGGAGAAGGGGGTGCGTTTTCATCTGGGATATTCCAATCTTCGATAGGAATAGTGCTCCATGTAACTTTGGGTATTTCATTTTTGATAGAATGAGATTGAGGTAAAGGAGTGGGGACTACTTCTGGTTCGGAAGTAGGTGTTGAATATTGAAAGTTAGGGATAGTGTTTATTCTGAGGGTCCAGCCATCAGGATTGATTTTTCCATCAATCCACTGCTCAGCGGTAGATTGAGTAGTATCGTTTTCTGGGATAGGTACGAATCTGAAGTTGTTCATGTTGATTCATCGTGGTGAGGCAGGATGATACATATGAAAGTCATTGACTGCTTGATCGGCATGGGTTAAATTGTGAAGGGGTTCCCATGTCCATTCATGACATTCAGGATATCCTTTCCATTTAACCAGGTATTGTAGGTGATTGCGACTCAATCGCAAATCCATGATTTCTTCAACTTTGTATTCTTCATGTTCATCCACGATCTCCAGGGGAGGTCAGGGGGGTTGTTTTTGTGAGTTATAAGCAGGTTCAACATAGGGGGTTAGGAATATTTTGTTAATAACAGGCCAGATACTCTTCCAAGTCTTCGGGAGTTCTAGCTTGTAAGCAGCTTTGCCAACTTTCTTGATTATCTTGAAAGGTCCATATCGCTTGTCATCGAGTTTCTTTGAAGGTCTATCAGTAGTGATATTATATCCTTCAAGCCAAACCTTATTGCCAGGTTTGTATTCTCGAGAGGGTTCTTGTTTGCGATCATAGTACGTTTTCATTTGTTCGGCGGCTAAGTGTAATGCGGCTCCGGTTTCTTCCCATATCCTTGACATTTCTTCAGCAAATTCAGCGGCGCTCTGGCTTTTGACTTCTCTTCGTAGGTTCATTCCTTTGTTGGGATGACGTCTGTAGTTGACATAGAAGGGAGTGTGTCCAGTAGAGGTCTGAATTTTGTCGTTATAGGAGAATTCTGCACAGGCGAGCCATTCTTTCCAGTCCGTCTGTCGGTGATTTATGAATAAGCAGAGATATTGTTCGATCTCTTGATTCATGCGTTCGGTTTGTCCATCTGTTTGGGGATGGTATGCAGTAGAGGGGTTCGTCTGTATTCCAATGATTCAGTAAAGGTCTTTTGTGAATTGGTTAACAAATTGTGGTCCTCGATCGCTGATGATCTTTCGAGGTAGTCCAAATCCACTCCAGACTTGATCTCGATAGATCTTGGTGGTTTCAACGGCATTAAGTGTATCACGTATCGGGGTGAGGAGAATCATCTTGGAAAATCGGTCAACGATGACCAATAATGTGTTATATCCTGAGGACTCAGGTAACGGTCCAATGATATCAATTGAAATATGCTCCCATGGTTGAGAAGGTATCTCATGAGGGTGTAGTGGCGCATGGGGCTTATTTCTATGAACTCGAGTTCATTGGCAGGTGTTACATCCATCAATGTATCGATGAATATTTGCTTGTAAACGTGGCCACCAATAATCTCGCGTGATGAGTTCATGGGTTTTGTATCGTCCTGGATGTCCAGTGGCGATGGTATCATGATGTTGTCGAATGATGTCTTCGCATAAGCGAGGATCGGGGGGAATGTATATTCGGTTTTTATAGGTTATGAGACCATAACCATGGTCTTTCCAGTCGGGGTGATCGGTTTCTAGTCCAATCTTGGCGTTCTTGTCATATTGAAAGCACTTGGTTCGTGAAAGTCGCTCTTTTACTGCTTCTGGGAAGGCTTCAAGTAGCAATTCTGCGTTTTGAAGGTTCAAGTGGAGAGAACGAAAGTGTTGCTCTGGTAGCAAAACGATGTTTTCGTTGTCTTTCTCCCCCTTGTCAAGACCTGGCGGCCTCGACAGGAAGTCGGGTTTGATATGACTTGTTCCGGGTTTGTGATGAAGTGTAAAATGGTACTGAGCAAGTTCAGTAAGCCATCTAGCTTGTCGGCAGTTAACTTTCTGTGGTTGGCGGAATTATTGGAGATTTTGATGATCTGTCCAGATCTCAAAAATATCTGCTGCTCCAATAAGGTAATGTCTCCATTCTTCCAATGCAAGCATGATCACTAGCATTTCCTTGTCGTAAATCTCATAGTTCCTCTGCGTTTCCGTAAGAGATTTTGAGAGATATGCGATAGGATGCCATTTATCGTCTTGTTTCTGTGAAAGTATTGCTCCAATAGCGTTGATACGCTCGCAGTGTGTCTATCAATGAAAT
The DNA here is from genome assembly GCA_000827315.1 of Piloderma croceum F 1598. NCBI lineage: Eukaryota > Fungi > Basidiomycota > Agaricomycetes > Atheliales > Atheliaceae > Piloderma > Piloderma croceum. The sequence continues at coordinate 131,349 of KN833001.1, read as the reverse complement.
ATAATAATCACCAATATATCACTGCTGTGTCGTGGACTGAGGGGTGCAAGTGGGTAAGTAACCTTTCCTTGAATGAGTTTTTAGATGATTGTTAATGAGTTTTATGGTACGCGACGCAAGACCGATGGATAAAACACGTTTTCCAATCACAAAATACGAGAACCGATCGAACGCGATCGGCTTTCCGA